>JASDQU010258119.1:0-11549 GCA_032191745.1 Picea mariana | reverse complement strand
ACGTGACGTGCCACATACCACCGGAAAGGGCATGATGTATACTATCCATCCATGGATGTTTTATCTTCATTTTCATTTTCCTTCATGTCCAAATAACTTCATCAATATTCTGGTCCAAAACCCATGACTAGGGTTGACATCAATGACAACAACCAATCTTCCAACATCTCACAAGGTAAAACTTCCTTGTGGATAATATCTAAATGTTTTACATAATCTGGGAAAAATCCCCAAAATCAACTAAACTAAGCAACTAGAATGCAAGTGGAATCTTTGAGATATCCCCTAACTGCTCATAAACTCAATTGCAATTCGAATTTACCTACAATAGAACATAAATATCCAATTAGAGAGATATTTCAGTAACAAAACACTAAAAAATTGATCCTACAGACTTAGCTACAGAATCATCTGATTTTGTAGCTAGTCTAAAATAACATATAGAATCAGATAACAATCAAATGAAATCTTTTTAAAACAATCCAATTTAATTTGTTTTTAACAAACATTAAAATCGAATTACTAATGGCTCAAGCAAATGTATCATTCAAATCAAACCAAATCAAAAAGGATGTGATTGGGACAGGGTAAGAATGCTCTGTTTTTTCAGTTGCGATAAAATCAAGTCGAATCATAACAGGACTGTTAAATGAAATCAATGGTGAACCAAATCATATAAGATATGATGCAATCATAATCCAAACAATCACAGTCGATTGGTTACTGCTGTGCAGTGTGCATATGATTCATATTGTTTTAATCAAATGCCAATATAGAAAGGCTGTTACGATTATTATCAAAATGGAACATGCATAACAACATCCACTAATCTTTTCCATAGACTTCGTTCTCTGAGTGTCACACAGTTTAACAGATCGTAACCATCCTTGACTCGTTATAGTCATAGCATTGATGTCATTCAATCAAGTGTAAAGATAGGTAAACTGTTTCGATTGTATTCAGACGAAATCATACTCAACGAATTTCGTTATTGATCACCACACAGTCAATAGATAGGAGCGTAACTGAATTCATAATATAAACTGGGTAAATAATCAAAACGAATATGGCTTAGTTTAATTATAGAAACAAATCGCCATGCTGGGCATAATCAAATCGTAAATCAAATTAAAATGTGTTTCTATTCAAAGCCAGTCCATATATAGAATGCATGCAATGCAACTGAGCAAATCAATGCTGGAAACAGAGCTATTCAAAATGAATTCGAATTCGTTATATAAACAAGCGATTATTTACAAAATGAAATGATATCAAACTTTCCATACCTGTGTGACGATTGATCAAGGGTTTCAACAAGAATTTGAAGCACAAGGTTGGACAGGCAGAAGGGATTTGAAGCACAGGTCTGGAGAAGTGATAAGCGAAAATGCTCACAGACTCAAAACGCATGTTCCAGCCACTGAAAAATTGACCTGGAAAACGAGAGCTAGATCTCTATATCCACTCAATTTCTGAGGAAACCGCCCACAATGAGGGTAAAGGGGCTAAAAAAGGTTCTGGTTTTTCAACGGTTTGAGCTAATTCAAATCCGTTTGCCCAGAATCGCTCACGCAAAAACGTGACTCTAGGGGCAATTACGGGGCAGTTTTCTCTGGCAAAATGAAACCAACACCAACTCTGAACACCATGGGAGCTTGAATTCGCCCTTCAAGAGCCAAGAGATAACACAAAGTGAGCTGGGCTAAGGGACAAGGGTTTGAACAGAGTAGGCTTAGAGATTTTCCCAAAAATCAACAAAGATAACCCTGGTAAGGATGTAAGCATTAATGCAAAGTGTGCAAGGATTGTAGAGGTTATCTCTCGCCATGCATAAGAGTTATTATGAAAGTACAACCGCCAGTTTACATAGTAGTTCAACCCATTATAGCATAGTTTGAAAATGATGCGAATTAGCCGACCAATGAATCAACCGGCAAGTGTATAAACCAACGCGGTTGTGCCAAAGCTTTTAAACCATAAATCATTCCAATTGAAACCAAAATCAAACATTAACCATGCGCCAATGTGCATTCATATAATCAACCAACCAATAGTTATGAAAACATTAACATAGGAATTATATTTAAAAATATATGTATGAAAGATTTAAACATAATACCCATATATCTTATGAAACTAAAGGTTGAGTAGGTCAAATAAGAAGCCAATCCAAATACCAATGCATTACACACTAAATGAAATCAAGTCACATAATCAATCTAAAATGTCAAATGAGTATAGTTCGAAAGTTTTGCCAGCTGCACAATGATAAGTGAAATGTAAGCGCAAAGGGCATATCAATCAGAAGGATGACGATAATTCAAACAATGATTCTAATGTGACTTTGAAGGACTAAGATTTCATGCTTACAGTCGTGAAAACAAAACGAAGATAGGCGTGCGAAAAGGCACAAAGAATAAAAAGCGTCATTCATTTGAAAATTGCGACGAAAAATCAATGTTTGTAAAACGTTGGTGTAGGTAGCTTATAGGACAATATAAAAAATTGAATTGGCTGCCAACAGGTTCTCGGAAACCCGATGCATCAACAGAAAATCCTCTCGGATTGTTCCTACTTTGGCGAGCAAACTCTGCTGTGCAGAAGAGATCTTGCTCCGAATCTGGGTCGCTCGAGATTTAAACCCCTCGACATCGATCACCCTACTTTCAGCGATCTCCACCTGAACCTGTAGCTCTGCAATCATAGTCCTCTGTTGACCAGCTTGCACCCGAACGTCTCGGATTACTGAATGCACTTGTTCCAACTTGGCTTTGAGCACCTCTATTTCCTTTTGATCAGCTAGTCAGGCCAGTTCTATTTCCCCACTCACCTGACTTTTAGCGCTTTCTGTGGCCGAAGCTACTCTAGATTCGAGAGTCTTGATCAGATGATTCTTCCTTTTGAGCTGACTTTTTAACATCCCGACCGAGAATTGATTTGCCGATGCATACGCTCCTAGCGTTCTTGCGATCTCTGTGGCGAATTCCTCATTCTTTTTGTTCTTTCCATCGATCATAACTTTGAATTTTTTAGCAGTTGATCCTTCATCCTAGTATAACTCCCTTTTCACCACCACTTTTCTCTTTTTGTCAAAGAAGAACTCGTTTGGGGGAAGTTCTTCTGCTCTGATAGGCCTCATCTTCTCATCAAAAATTAATTCTTCTTCTATATTTCCTTGCATCGACTGCAAGGGGGTGACAGAAGTGATGGGTTCCCTGATCTGTTTCGCTGCCTTTCCTGGTGTGACGACCGAGTCCTGCTTCTTCGGAGGATCAGAGGTCTTCGTCTCAGTTTTCGGATTCTGGGTCTCTGGCGGGTCTGGATTCTATGTCTCTGTTTCGGGCTTATTTGTTTGATCCCCCTCGTTATGGATTTTTCCGGAACCAACAGTTGTTTCTTTGGGTCCTTCATCATCCTTCGGTTTTGTCTCAGAAGTGCCCAGGCTCCCTCCTCGTAACACAGCAGGAAGACACTTTCGTCTGGTTTCCTGAAATTTTAATACAGAGGCCATGTCTTCGGGTGCTAAAGATCGGATCCGAACTAGCACTTCCCCATAAGATCTCGCCCCTCGGAAAATGTCATCCAAGGGTGAAAAATCGTGTTCAAACCTCTTCAGCCTATAGTTAGCTAAATGGTTACTTATAATTTTCTGAGGATCATGTTTTTTATATTCAATGGAGACCAAACTCAGGTCTTCCAGGGCTGCAGCCTCAGCTTTAGCATGCCTGAAATCCAATAAAGAATAAGAATTTAGCCGAACAGGGAAAAACGGCCATACCTTCTTCGAAGATGCTTTGAGCTCTTTACTCACCCCACCAATCACTGTTTGTCGGGCAATCTCACGACAAGCCAGCTTGTCGGGGATGAACAGTGGTAGTGCAAGCGGGGGAACAACAACTCCGAAAACTATGAAATAGGAAAACTGTGCTTCTACGTACCAGTCTTCTATACCACTCAGATTTGCAGCAATNCAATCTCACGACAAGCCAGCTTGTCGGGGATGAACAGTGGTAGTGCAAGCGGGGGAACAACAGCTCCGAAAACTATGAAATAGGAAAACTCTGCTTCTACGTACCAGTCTTCTATACCACTCAGATTTGCAGCAATGCTGTCCAAGATACGAGGTGGCGAAAGACCAAAAATGGCGATGTGTAGGGGTACCATCACCCAGTTGAAAATTTCATAAATGAATTTGTCTGCCTTATTTTCTCATAGTTTGTCGTGATATTCATGTACAGGTTTTTCTTGGGTTGGATTCCAAGCCCAATTCATCAAAGGGAAAGGTGTCATGCTACATACCGCATCCATGATATACGCAGACATGAAAAATGAGGATGGTCTCCCGCTTGCCTTTTGCTCCCGATACTCTGTGACCCTGTTGGCCAGACTGTCTGAAAGAATTTTTGCCCAATTAAATGAGCAACCTTCTGCAACCCGAAATATGAGAGGCACCCACGCAATGTAGAAATGCGAGGTGTCTTCTCTCCCAAAAATCTGACATGTCATCATAGCCACATATTTATATTGTGGCTCCAAAGAATCGATACAATATACGCCCCGATCATTTGCTCTGAACTTCGCGGCGCGCGAAACCCAATCTTTAATCAAAATGGGCATGGTTTTGTCATATTCAATGCACTCCTTCTGTTTCAATCTCTCCAGTAATTCAGCATCATACGTGTATTCAGATGTTGTCGGGAGCTTATACATGCTTTGGATGTGCTCCGGTCTAAAAGTCCCGACCGTGACCCGCTGGTCGTTTATGATGGTTCTGGTGGGTAAGTCTATGTGATCCAATGCCCATCGGATCATATCATAATAGGGGAGCAACCATGGTCTGGTTGCCACCTTGTGCATTCCAGATTGAACGACAATCTTGTATTTAGTGTTCAAATCGTCCTTTTCATTTTCGTTTGACTCTGAATAATTTACCAACTCAGTTTGTAGAATATCTGAAACAAACGACTAGCTAGGGACCGAGCCACCACTCCGAGGTGAAGTGTCGGAGACATTATCCGAACCTTGCCCTGCATCCTCGACGTCAACCTTTGCTGCTTTCCGTGGAGCCATAGCTGAAGCTTGCATTTTCGCTCTTCTGCGATAAACCTGCGTATACATGCAGAAATTAGTTCACTCGGAAAATGGCGAGCTCTGCGTGCTTATGAAAAATGTTTTCATTATAATAAAATGTGACTCCCATATATATTTGAAAATTCTGTACTCTTCGAAATAAGTATGTCAAATCGCAATTAGAAACCAATTTATTGCGTAAAATCCGATCTTATTTATTCGTGGATTCACCCTAATTCTTCATTAATGTCATAAATGTTTGGCGGTTTGATAGGCAGTCGGGGTATGGACAACAAGTAGCTACCTCGGGCAAAGCGCAAACCTCGATGCGCGGGACATATCTTGTTTTATTTTAAAATATTCAAACCTAGCAACGTTAATAATTTTCTCAGCTTTTCGCAGCATCGTGGACTTTCTTTCAACCTTTTGATTCTTCAACTCGCGAGACTGCGAGGACTGATTTGGCTCAACTAAAGATAATCATGATTTAAGGCATGATTAATCAGGGTTAAACCAAAAATACCTCGTGTCCTCGGATCTCGGGGCTATAAGAATAAAAATTTGGGTTTGACGAACGCCGAGGTGCGAACTCCTGACAACGTCTACTCATGAGTTAAAAGTTTTACCCTAGTTAATGTCTTGGGCAAAAATTGAAAATGACCTCGCCGCTTCGTGACTCGGGACGTATGAACTCAAGGATTAAAGCATCCGACCTGCGAGACCCTGAAGTAAAACCAAAGAGCGAACATACTTGCGAAAATGGATCTGTTTTGAAAGTGGAAAAATCATTGCTATCCAGGCGATAAGATTTCAGAGTTTTAAGATCTCGGAAGGAAAAAGAAAATCAGCTTTAGATTTCAAGCATCAAAAATTGAAAATTGTGCAAGGTAAAAATAAAACAAGGGTGGATCCAACAGGGGTAAGTGGCATCTTTACATATTTTTATTAGATATGACAATTTCATATCCGTTTTTTAGTTTTATATTTTGTATATGATCTGATAAACAAAAGTTTTCTGTTTGTAGGAGTTTTTAAACCCCGTGCGTGGGGAACCTATCGATCCTGCAACTGCTATAGGTAGAAGTGAGGGTTCAATGCAAAAAAAGGTCGACATAGCAAAGTGAAAGTGAGGCTTTTTGAGCTTCCTGAGGTTCCCCTCGAATCCATTGATGAGCGAGGTGATTTTGACCAACATGACATGCCAGAGCATGATGAGTCGGAGCCTGGGACTCCACATGATGACTTTGGAGAGGAACATAGTGTAGGTGCACATGATACTATTCTGCATGGAGCAGAATGAATCAAAAGCACCAGATCACTAGATGTCACCTTTTTGGTGGATGACGCATGTGTTCCGATAAAGTTTCAGAAGATTGCAGGTAATTGTCCCATTAATTGATTCATTTTTTTCATGAAATTGAAATGGACATTTATTGAGATTATTAATTGATTAATGGATAACACGTTACTGTAGGAAACAATGTTTTCTATAGAAACTTACATGACCAAGCATTGGAGCTGTTTGGCCCCACCATTCACACACGGTGGAATGACCAAGATAGAAAAAAGAAAGATGATTTAATAGATCACATGGTAAACTTGTTCGGCAACACTTTCAACAAGAAAGCGGTTACAAACTTAGCCGATGAGAATTTAAAATACACCAGGGCCTAGTATAGGGATAAATTGCAAATGGACCTCAAGCACGAGCGCCCTCCCATGGTTCCCGAGAAAGAGTGTAAGGCGCTAATAGAAGATGCAAGGAAGAACTTGTTTAAAAAACAAGGAGAACAACCATGAGCTGGTCAAGCAAGGTACAATGCATGTCATATTATTAGTGAAATATGAGCATTTATGTTTTTCTTTCCTGTTTTAAGTAACAATTCTGATATCTAATCTTTTTTCAAAAAATCCATATGTAGGCTACCAGACACATCCAAAGCAATAAAGGCCAGAGTGAAAAAACATGGCCAGCATAAACTAGGCCAGGGTGGCTACGGAAAACTCAAAGCCCAAATAGTAAGATTTAAATGATTAACTGTGGTTAATATTTATTTAACAGTAGAGGAAAAATATATGTTTTTGTTATTGGTATTTTTAATAGTGTTATGCATTGCAGTTAAATATGTTCGACACTACTGCCACCGAGGAGGACCTGAAGCTTGGTTACAAGCATGGTTTTAAAAGTGTGATTGAATATAGAAAAATCTTGGGCCAGACTCCTATCTCCCCAGCCACGTAGGTAAATCAAATGAATAAGGAAACCACAGTAGCATGCTTGTAAAGTCTATTTGAATTTTATTATATCACCCTTAACTAAGTATTTATGTTTGTTTTCAAGCAATAGTGCTACCGTAGTAGTGAATCAAGCGGTATTCAACAAACACTGCGTCATACAAGGGTCCACATGTCCAGTGATAGTGTAGATCATAGTACCCATTTTGGTATTTATGCTTCAGAATTAGAAATATTTACTATGATTGTAGATATTTATTTCCTAACTTATAATTATATATTATCTTCTCAAAATTGAAGAGCATGTAGCTTAGGAGGGTGAAATGAGAGAACAACCAAGTGGACAGAAAATTAATGCACCAACTGTCCCAGCTACAGAGATAGGTAAAGAACAATAGTGTAATGTTAATCAAAACAATGAATTAGTTATTTCAATTATATTTCAACATATCGATATGATCATTTTCATTGTTCCAGTTCATGAACCTGAACAGATGCCAGCTAACCCTTCTTAGCGACGTACCAGAAGTATGGTACATGAGCACACACAAACAATAGAAGGACAGGGCACACAAAATACACTGTCCTTGGATGATGATGATATCCCAATTGCCAATTTATGAATGTAAAAAAACATAAATCAAAGAAAAATTAGATGTATAAATTCATGACCTGTTTTTGGATCTTTATCGATGTTTATATGTTCATATGTTTTGATGACTATCCTAGTTATGCATTAATGTCTATATGTTTTCTATATAGAGAAAATCATTTGTTGGGTATGGGAAATTGAGAGTGATGTGAGGGGGTGAAGGGGCCATATGAGCTTCCACCTTCACATGGTTGGCCCTGTTCAATAGAGAATAACCTATTCTCAAAACAAAGAGAAGCTCATTAAGGTATGCGACAAATTAATTTTTTTCTAGAGTATTTTACATAACTAAATGCATGCTTATTTGCTTATTAATTATTTACTCATATAAAAAAATTGTCTTTTATGATTCATGCAGGTCTTGGTGATGGAAATGCATCTCATGGACAACTCTTATCAAGTTGTATGGGTTAATGGATCTGGCGAAAGAACAATGAAAATGTAAGGGTTTTGACGTGTTTTTAAAAGTAGGCTTTATACTAGTAAAAGTTCACAATCCTCATGAATATGTAGATATTGATATATATGCCAAGTTCCATGTGGTGTTTTGGTTTACTTGTAGATATTTTAAATATAATTTTGGTTTACTTGTAGTTTTTTTATAAGGAAGTATAACTATTTTAGAGAACCCCCATATACAAAGTCTTTATCCATATCCTCATTGTGGAAAATAAATTAGAAAATATCCCTCACTTCATTCATTTCCATAATCCTAACCTTATTGCTATCCCTAGTCCAAATCCTAGTTCCTATTAAACAATGCATGAAGCTAATCCCAATAATCTAGACCCCTCCTCTCATCCCACATGTTAGTGCAAGTATTGTAAGGCTCCAAAGGACACTACTACAAAATTCTTATTCTTATAATAATAGTTCACATCCAAATGCTTGTACATAGATGAGAAATCCCTTGATGATCCTAGGGTACACCAATATTTGGACACTTCTCCCTAACAAAAAATAGTCCCTATGACAAACTCTATTGAAAAATATCCCTCATTACTCATAATGATGAATGCAATTTATTCCCCTCTCTAAGTCTCCTTTTTACTCATAATTGTTAGATCAAAGACCAACTTGCCACTATAATCCTTGACAATTGTAACCAAAATAATCACATTTTCCATCACTCCTCACCCCTATCCTTATCATTGGGGATTTGTACAATAGGACAAAACTCATCTTCTCATTAATAAATGTTGTGGAGTCACCCTTGTCATAGGGATTTTTCAAGAGATTATTGAATGCTATGTATCTACCCTTGATTACTCTAATTTACTCTTGAACATATAATATTAACAACAATGAAATCATTTATAATATGTCCATTGTTTCTATTGGGAGTTTTTTTGAGCTAGCTTAGACTTCCCATTATCAACTCTAGCCACTTCTTACCTGGTAGCACCCAATATTATCTAGTTCTCCCCTTGTCTTCTTCCTCTCCTAGTGTTCCATGCTCTCCTACATACTCTTCCTCTTTTCCTAGTCCTTCAAATGCCTGGGGAAAGTATTGCCTCTCCTCCTTATCTTTTCTTCCTTACACCCCTTTTTCTCCATTTTTATTTGGTCATAATATCAATGGGTCCCTTATAGGTCATTATCTCAAGAAAGACCCTACTTGAGATAACCTCTACCTAGTTAGGATCAACTATCACTTGTTTGGTCAGTTTTCAAAGATGTCCCCCTTAATGGTCACATTACATAGCTTGCAACTATGGAGCTCCTCCCAATGGTGACATCATTTATTCCTTTGATCCTCTCTCCTCCACTGGTACAATTGGTATTTTTCACCTGTACGCTTGCATTGAACTTAGGTTGATGCAAGTCGCCTCCTACGCTTGCATAAAATACCCCATTGATGTTTGTCACCTCTCATTCTTGCACTAAATCTAGGCTACCATGTGTTTTTTTTGTGCTTTTGATGACTCTATATTACTAGTTTATGATGCCTATTATTCTCACATGCTCTCCATATTATCGTATGTCACATGGGACTCATGCTATGTCCTTGACTAGTGTATGGCGCTTTAATGACTACAGAAATCCTAGAACAATGAATTTCATTTGTTACGCTCACCTTAACTCCAAGTTGCCATATGTTACATTTATTCTTGTGATAACCCAATATTAGAGTGTGTTTCCTCTCTCTCTCTCATGTTCACTCTTAGTCGGTTTATGTCAACTCACGCCTTTTTCCAATGTCATCAACTTCTTTCTCTTGCCTTTGTTAGAACTACCCTAACACCAAAACCTCCCATCTTTACCTTTTCATCTATCCTCCATCCTTTTCATAAGAGATAATGTTGCTAATCCTACCTCACTTGCGGTAAGATGCCAACCTCTGTGATGTAAGTATCTAGCTAAACATGTTATTGCATTGTTCATTGCCCATTCTTGGAAATTAAAGTATGTATTAGTCTACCCCCTGTATATTGAACATATTCATGATGTACCCAAAATTTTGGACTATTATTGTCCTTTTTGTATTCTCCAACAATTGTGCAAGTGACATCCACAAGTCTCTTCCTAGTATATTAGTAATATTCCTCTTATTATTATCAAGGAAGGAGTTGATAACTAGCCCTTATATACACTATGCCTAAATTATCGAGGCATCAAATAACATTATGTTTTTACAAGAATATATGAGTCAATGTCATAACGACCCTTTAGGTTCGTAAGAGTTTCCAAATCTTCAAGGTGTTAAGAGCCATTATTTCCCAAATCATTCAGAACATAGAAGAAAATTGACCAATAGCTTATACATAGGTGATGAAAGAGATTTTAAAACCTTTTCATAAATCACAACCTTTTTACTGATGGTGTCTTCATGGGTTCAAAAACTTACTTTACAAACCTAACAATATTTATAACTTTCAACATTCTCATGAACCCTTGGGTTTACCATTACTCCTTGTGGGTCATAAATTTCCACTCACCAACTTCATACAAATTGAAATTTTTGTCACTTGCACAAGCCTATATGACATCAGTACAAATATATGAATTCAACTAGGAGTAGACCTTTTCCCTTTCAAGTTGATGATCCCCATCAACTTTGGGACTCAATGTCTCTTCATTAAATTCTCCTTCTAATGAGTATGGCATAGAAAACTTCAAATGATCCACATATACATTGGAATATTTTCCCATATATGGTGACCAATCCAAGCAAATAGCTTTTATTCGTTCTTATCCAATATCAAAATAGCTTTTATTTGATCAAACTTAGGAGGTACGTGTTGTTAAATGCTTATCATGCCTCTTTTCGTAACTTGATTGAGATCCCTACAAGCTGGTTTCTTATACCTACACATGTTCGTGGATTTTTCTTTTTAATGAAGTTCACATATTTTCCCATTGATCAATTTTCTTAATTGTTCCATTTTGCGGGCTAAAATTTCAAGTTAAACTTTCAAGTGAGTACAATAAAATATGAGAAAGTCATAGGTGGAGGATTTGAGGTGAGCAATGAATTGTGCAATTAACAATGATATATATAAATGACAAACAATCTTCCCAAATATTGGGATGTTATAGCCTCACAATCCTCCTTCAAGCCTACAATCATCTCAAAGACTCGAGACTTGCA
>JASDQU010258117.1:13566-26048 GCA_032191745.1 Picea mariana | reverse complement strand
CCCCCTCCCCTCTCAGTTTTAAGTACCCATTTCAACAATTGGTATCAGAGAAGGTTCCTTCAGCACAGTTTAAACACTAAAGGTAGATTCAGAAGAAATGGGTGGACAAATTTCTATCTCAATAAATGAAGCTCTCTTATTTGATGGAACAAATTATTTATCATGGAGGGAAAATATGAAAAGATATATGAAGTCAAGAGGATCTGGAGTTTGGGATTCAGTAGTAAGTAATCCCTGGCACTTAACTAATTCAAAGAGAAAATTCAAAACTGCAAAGGAAGAAAAGAGAAATAATTCAATAGCCTTAAAAGAAATTCAGGATGGATTGTAATACCAAGTCAAAGAAAAGATGAAGCACTACAAATCTGCCAAATATTTATGGCTTCAACTAAAAAGTTGTTATCAAAATAAAACACAAGAAGAAGATAAATCCTTTCAAAGTGAGCAACAAGACTCAGATACAAAGGATTCCTACCAAAATAAAGAACAAAACTCAGAAGAAGAGAGTTCTTATCAAGATAATGAAGGAGATAAAGAAAATAAAAATTGCAATCAAATTGAAGAACATAGTTCAGAGAAAACGATTTCTAATCAGAATGAAATACAGGATTTGATGCAAATATTAGTCAACAGTGAGGAAGACAACCTCATCAAGGAAATGTGGCATACCTTAGTAATCACTAAATAAAAATTACATAATCTTAAAACTGATTTTGCAGCTGCTATAGGAGAGATTCGTTTGAAACCAGGAAATTATATGCATATTAAAGTTCCTATGGAAGCTCTTGAAATTCTTGAGTACACAACCCTATGCACTCTATAAGAGTTGGAGAAACTACAACAAAAAGACATGATACTACTATAGCAGTTAGATCAATCTAACCATGAAGATCATGGATAAACCTTTCAGCTAGAAAAAGAATAAGAGATCAAAAGATTGAAAACTGAAGTTACTAATCTTATGGAAGAAATGGAAGAATTAAAGAAACATGACAGTAAAAGAAAATAAGTACTAAAAGAATCAGAAGAATGTTATGTTAACATTTATCCGATGGATGAAGTAGAAGAAGAATTATCAAAGACCAAACAAAAATTTGATTGGAGTCTCTACGTATACCACTTTGATCATAATGATTCATACTATAGTTTTCTTCATGACTACACTAAATAATTTCTTGAAAAGAGTCAAAATCATATCACGGGAATAAAGGAAATGCTCAAAGACAATGGAAAAATCATATCTAAGAAAAATGTTCAGTTCGAATAAAAAGAAGAGGAGGTTGAGAAATTGAAGAATGAAATCATTCGGGCAAAAGAGAAAAGAAGGAAGATGATGAACTTAGCAAAAACCTTGCATATCTAAAAGAACTAAGAGAAAGCAATGTCAATCTGAAAACCCAAATTGAAGAAGCCAAAAGAAGAGAGGAGGTAGTGAGGAACCAATTGAACAAAAGAGAATAATTATGTCATAAGCTGGAAGTAGAAGTTGTGAATCTTAGAAAGGAGGTTGAGAAGCCAAACACTCAACTTGTGTAAATTAAAGAATGTAAAGAAGACCTAAAGATCTAGTTGACAAGGAAAGAAAATTCTTACCACATATTGGAATTGGAAATCATCAATTTCAAAAGGATAAATGAGAGTACTAATGAAAATCTAATGACTCAAATTGAAAAAGCTAAGAAAAAGGAAGAAGAACAGAAGATCTAAATAACCAAAAAGGAAGAGTCATGAAATTTTTTTGAATTAGAAGCCATCAAACTAAAAAGGATTCAGCTCGAGTATGAGGAAGAAATAAAAATTTTGAAATCTAAAATTTTTGATATAACAAAATATATGGAAGAATTAAAGACATATGAAAAAACTATTAAATGGAAAGAAGTCTTGGATGAGATAGAAGAAATTTTCATAAATCTAAAGACTCAACTTGAACATGCTAGAGAAGTGGAAGAATCCCTGAAGATTCAGTTGACTAAAAAGGAAGAGTTATGTCACATGTTGAAGTTAGAAATAGTCAATCTCAAAAGGATGAATGAAAAGACAAAAAAGATTTTCAATTTCTAGAATAGCTCGGCTATCCTAGATAAGATTTGGAAAAGCCAAAAATCAACTAATGATAAAACTGGTCTTGAATACTATAAGAAGGAAGACAATAACAAATGGAGCACCATTTACAAACATGAGAAAGAATCATCCTTCTTAAAAGGAAAATATTCAAGTACAAATCAATTACAAGTCATGAACTTTGTTAAGAAAGACAACTATAGAAGTAAAAAGAGAGAAGAAAATCAAATGGCAGATCCTTCAAGCCAGAATAAAAGCAAGAAAGGAAACACCTTCAATGGCTATTTTTTTTTTGTCATAGATTTGGACATAAAGAAATGGACTCCAAGAAACTAGAGAAAGGATATACAATAAAATGCAATTAGATGTTGGAGATGTAATTTTGTTGGGCACACAAAAAAACTTTTCCATACAATGAAATGTTACAACTGTGATAGTTTTGGGCACAAATCTCAAAACTGCAAGAATAAAAAAAATCAATGTTTGAATAAGTCATTCAAGTCAATGACAAATCCAAATAAAATTTGGAAGAAGAAGGGAGATGACAAATCTCAAAAAACATAATTAGAAAGAGAAGATCCAAAAAGAAAAATATCTCACGGAAATATATGGAGAAGAAAATCTGAAGGAGAAACCAAGAAAGATGTTATTACACCTGAAAATGAAGAAATTAATTATAAGAATGTGATGGGTAAAAGTCATAATAAAGAATGTGAAATTCAATATGAGATAAATAAATCTCAAGAAAAGGATGTACCTATAGAATAATATGGGACAATATCAAATTTTGATTATGTCATAAGTTGTTAACAAAAGAAAGAAAATACAAAGAAAAAATAAAGGTAGCAAAGAAGTTCAAGGAGTATCATTCAACAAAGATCAATTGATAACAAAATTGGTATTTAAAATTGGTATAATTCCTCAATTTATATTCCTATGAAATATCAAAAACAAATAATAAAGTAATTACATTAAGTGTTGAAAAGACTTGATCACTACAAAATTTGTATCAAGAAGACTACTTATTTAAACACAAAAATCCCAATAAACCAAGATAAGAAGTTAGTAAATTAACAGGGGAAGAGACCTTGTCAGGAAGAGATACCCTTTTAGAAACAAAGGGGGAGAGTAGTCAAAAGAAGAGAGAGAGAGCATATTGACAGGGGGAGTCATTTGTTTATGCCAGACTAAACATGATTCGAGGGGGAGTTACCCAAGATCATATTTTGGTCAAAAAAGTACAGAAAAATAGAGGTTGATCATAAGGGGAGAAACCCTTTGCCATTGATGTCAACTGGGGAGAGTAACTTCAGAGGAGAGAAGCATCATCATAGGGGGAGATTGTTGGACACATTGTCATTCATGTGTTGTCATTAATGTCAACAGTCATGATAAGTTGTTATGATGGCAACATGAATCAGTCATGATCAGTTATATAGTTGGACTTAGTGTCAAGATGGCCAATAAGGTCTTTCCATGTGTAATGAAGGGTCAATAATGGAAAGAGAATGTCAAACAATAAGCAGAGAATCAATGTTAATATCAGGAGGATAAGTATACTAAATATTGACAGAAGAACATCACCTTAAGGCTTAAGAAATTCGTGATTATTATTGATCACGATAGGATCAACAATGTTCCTATGATCAAGCTCAAGAGGGTTAGTGAATGAAGATCAGTATTTGAGAAGATATGACGCACATGAAGCTCAATTAAATCATGTAGAGATTAAAGCTCAGAAGGAACGAGTGCACAGGAGAGGAACAAATCCCATTTGTTGGATCTAAACGCGAAGGACCAACAACCGTTAGATCCAGTGGATTTGCAAGGAGGATAAGATCAGGAAAAAAATCTCCGAGAGACAAAGTCGTGAAATGAGAATTAGCGATTTTATTTGGACCGTTGGATCGTGGAGGGTCGTGGACCGTCGATCCAATTTAAGAGGATATCGAGAAATAGGGAATCGAAGAAAGGAGGATTTCCAATCTCCAACATCGCGAAACACAAAGTCTCGATGAAATCTGGGCCATTGGATCATAGACTGATCTAGGTCATCGATCAGACAAGAGATGAAACGAAAATTCATGAAGTCCGACTTCACAAAGGAGATCACAACCGTTGGATAGAAGAAGGTCATGGACTGTTGATCTAGCTAACCTCCGACATCGTGAAATGTGAAGTCCTGATGAGATCTGGGCTGTCATATCACTGAAGGTTGTGGACCGTTGATCTGACATGGAAAACTTCGGAGATCGCGAGTTGGGAGAATTGAGGCAAATCTCAGCTACATATCCAATGTTAGAAGTCGCAAAGAGCCTTTTTTCTTGGCCCCTGGTCACAACCAAGGTCACATCAGCAGAAGATAAGGGAAGGAGCTAGTGTTTCTAGGATCTTCTTTGAAAATTGGGAGTTGGGAGAGTCGAGAGATCGAATATATGAAGTCCCGAAAGATGATATTCTGAAGTCACTCTCAGTCATCGATCTAAGATACATTCCTGATAGTATTATGACCATTAGATAAAAGAGATGAACATGTGTCAGATAGGGAGATCTATGTTAGAAAGAACATGTGACAAACCACGTTAGAATACCACATCAGTAAGGACACATGGCACAGTTAGATAATGACAAGTGTCAGGATGAAATCGACAGATCGGGTATGTGTAAATCATGAATTTGAGTGACATGTGGCAGCCACTCAGCCTATGCCATGTCAACAAGTGACGTCAACAAGTTACGTCACTCTGGGAGTTTTACTTCAAGATCATTCTTGACCATTTATATAGTATAGTGGAAGGATAGCGTACGTGGAAAAATCGAAGTCACGATATAAATGAGAGTCATTCATATCAACTCTTGATTAAGTCGTAATCGTCGATTTGTTCGAAACCTCTGAACAGGATCGTCCGACTAAAGGAAGAACGATAATGACCGTCCGATCTAATTCGAAGAAATTTGCGTTGGAGATTTGAAATATTACAGAGGATGAAAGTTGCGAAGGATGAAGTCCTGAAATACGATAGTCATCCATATCGTCATGCGATTAAAACGTGACCGTTGATATTGACAAATGATCAAGCACTTATTTATCCCTAGCATCTGGTCACCACCGTTAGTCGTATGGAATAGAGAAATAAGGGTAAAATGAAGGCAACGCTTAAATTGATAAGCCTGTGGTTCTACACTTGTGATCATATGAAAATGGATTGAAGGAAGCGCCTCATCCAGACTTAATTCGACATAGAGTTAACACCATAACAATACAGAGAATCGATAGGAGATCAAATAAGATCTGTTAATTAACAGAGAATGCAACAGAAACATGAGAACGATATGATGATTCGATCCATGCCTATGATCAACTCATGAAGACAAAATAACTGACACACAGTCATGATTAAAAGAGAGTTAATTCATAAACATTATGAATAAAGAATAAAAAGAAAAATGATATTAATTAAAGAATAATATTATCATTTTAAATGAAAAGGTACAATGGTTCAAATGTGAAAAGACACAATGATTCGAATCCACACCAGTGAGAAGACTATATAAGCAAGAAAAAAAGGTGAGAAGATGTGTAGTTGAATTTGTTGAAGTATATACATTTATATATAATGGATTGAATGAACTCATTCTATTAGATTGGTGCGTGTTTACAAGATGGGTCCTATATGAGGATTGGATTCCTCACATCTTACTTGGATCTGAGATCAACAAGCTGGTACTTGTTATGAGGATTCGATTCCTCATTTCTTAGTTGGATCTGAGAACTACAAGCTAAGTCTTGTAACAAAGAGTCGGGTCTCTCATAATTGTATGAAGATGATATTCAAAGATTGATCGTATGTATTCATTCAAGTTAAAATAAATAAATAAAGTATTTATTCTTTTATATATATTGTTTGAGAAAATGAAATAAATAATTGTTGTTCAGTTAATTTGTAAAAAGTGAAAATTGTCCAAAGTTTATATGACATTGATTCACCCCCACCCCTCTCAGTGTCAAGTACCCATTTAAACATATGGCATAAATTGGCATTGATTGTTTAAGTATCGTTGTTTCAATCACTCTTGCTTAGTATTATTAGATTTTAAATATTTAAACAGAAAAATGTATGTTCTTTCTTTATCTCTTCTATAAACACTTTTAAGAACATCCATTTTGCAAGATTTCAAGTAAACCTTGCAAAATGTATATAAACTATTTGCAATTATTTGTCCATATTCATGTTTTTATTAGAACATTTGTAAACATGTATTCTTAGTATCATAGATTTTAGAGTAGTTTCATTTATTTTATCATTTTTAGGAATTTAGTTGGCCAACAGAGCCATTAAACCCGTCAAGTCATTTCATTCCAAACGTCTTGGGTTAATTAGACAACGTCGGTCCAGATTTGACCTTCTAGTTGATGGTGTGTCACTTACGCTCGTCAAAAAATGGCGCTAGAAGGAGAGCCTGAAATTAATTGATGGCACATGGAGGTCCTAAGACTCCCCCACACACTCACACTATTGTCGTAATGTGTAGTCTCTCTGACATAAACGTTACACTTGAAACAACAACTACCTCAAACGATAATCTTGACATTCTTGTCGAACCAGTAACACCAGTTCCTGAGGGGATTGAAGTCTAGGAAATTGTCCTCCAGTCACTTATAAGAACTCAAAGTGTCTTATCCCGTATTAGACAACCCGTTATACAACTCAATCAACCCCTTGACTTTACAAATCTACAAGAACAAATTAAAAGCACTAGTCTGCCTAGAAACACGGTAGGGAATGGAAATACTACCGATCATGATGAAATGTTTATCCCTAGAGCTGGAGGATCTAGTATTCCACCTTCTCTACCTGGTTCTTATCCATCCTCTTCAGGAGGAGAGTCTTCATACAAAGGCAGTTCTTCATCAGAACCATCTCAGCCTTCGACACCACCAACTCCCATGGAAAACCAAAATAATCCTGCCAGACTCTGACTCGATCAAGATTTCATGGTTGTACCTGGACCCCAACACCCATTACCTAAACATCCAGAGAAATGGTTGCCCAAATTTGATCCAGATTCGAAGAAATCAACTGAGGATCACATCAATAAATTTATGGTGGCCATTTGACTCTGGAGTGTTGAACATGAAGACGTAGTGTGAAAATTATTTCCTTATACTTTCAAGGGAAATGCCTCAACCTGGTATTTCTCTCAACAACCCCAGACCATCGTCTCTTGGAACAATTTCGAAACTTGTTTTCTAGAAAAATTTGGAGATGATAAATATCCAGAATTCTCGGCTATGGAACTCTCTATCTTAAAAATTAACCCTAAATAAAAAGTGAAATACTTTAACCAAATATTTCTAACACTAAAAAACAAAATCCCTGCAGATTCGATGCCCGCAAAAAGTTTAATTATTGCATATTATGTTAAGGCCTTGCACAATAACATAGCCATATGGGTTAAAAGGTCCAAAAATAACACGTTGTTAGAAGCCTTTGAGGAGGCAAGTCAAATTGAGAAATATATATTGATCTTAAAAGACAATCTTAATAGTGAAGTTGAAACAACTTCGTTTCCTAAGAAGAAAATAGAAATTCTCACTAGGCCTCCCCAAACTAAAAATCAACAAGAAACATTAGACTTGGAAAGCTTGCAGAAAGATTTCCAGAAACTGTCCAATAACTTCGGTGACTTGAAAAGATTAGACGAGGAGGCATCCACAAGAAAAGGAAGTTTCAAACCTCCTTTTAGAAATCCTTTCCCTCCAAACCGGCCAAACTCGACCACAGAAGGTCTAAATTTTGAAACTTTACAGTATGCTTTGCAAACGATATTAGAAGTGCATGACAATTTTGTTTCTGTTCCTCCTAAAAATTCTGATGATACAGTTGAGGAAGAGGTACCAGAAGAGGAGCACTCATCTCCTCCCATTTTTGGGCACTTGTCAGATAGTATCTTCCAAACTAATTTGAAACTGTCCACCCCTACAACACAAGAAGTAAAGCACAAAACAAGCCTCCTCCTGAAGTAAGTAAAAATGTTTTTCCAAAACAGTCAAATCAAACTGAAATTAAACAAAGCCTAAATGCCCCAGTTTAGAGTATGATTTAATTGAAGATCTAAAAAATTTGAGGGCTAATATTTATGTTTTTGAACTGCTGAAATTTTCTCTTATTTTGGAAAAAATGCTTCAAGGCATCACTGAAAAATAGTAAAAAGAGTGATGTTAGTAGCAAAAAATCATCATAAATTGATTTAAACATGGCTAAAAATGTCCTAGCCAAAAAGACATCTGAACATCAAGACAAAAGGGATTTAGCAGAAAAAACTGTAGGAAATATAGATAAAACTGTTTCAGGGACAACAATAAAAAATCACCAGAATTATGTTGTTTCCTCGTGAAAAAATGTCCACCCCTTTTTATTGACTTTTGATATTTTTAATAGGAATGTACATAATTTTATGGTTGACTCTGGTGCATCATCAGAAGTGATGCCTCTGTCTATATGCCAAAACATTAATGCAGAAGTAAAACCTTATGATCTTAAAATCATTCATCTAGATCGAACCAATGTTAAAGTAATCGGTGAGCTTAAGAACGTGTTGATTAGATTATCATCCAATCCTAAAGTTCAACAAGTAATTGATATTATCATTGTTGATATTCCTGAAGTTTATGGTCTTTTTTTAAGCAGAGATTGGTCAGAATAGTTGCACCGTTATTTTGCTACAGACTGGTCTCACTTGTGGTTGCCTGAAAATGGACAGCCCAATAAAATCATAATAATAGAGAACGTTACGGTAAGCATACCGTGACAGATATGAACGATCCAAATGATCCTTTCATTACCTCCACAAATTTGATTGAAACGCGTGGAATGAATACCTTTTTTGGTAACTTCATGATTGAAATTTCCTCTATCACTGATCTAAAACATCAGTCTGAAGTTACATATTATGCTTAGGCACCAGTTTTGTCGAATACGCCAAAAACTACTAATGACGCACAAATCCGATCCCTATATTTCAATGGATCCAAATCTCAAGAAGGAGCAGGTGTTGGATGTGTTCTTATCGACACAACAGGTAATAAAACTTTATTGCTGTCGGTTAGAGTTTGAATGTACTAACAACAAAGCTGAATATGAAGCGCTTCTGCAAGGACTTAGGAAAGCACTGGATATGGACATGCAAAATTTGATAGTATTATGTGACTCAAAAATCATGGTCAAGCAGGTAAGAAATGCAATACACTGTTTGTAACCGCATCTAAAGAGTTACCAAACTGAGGTATGGAGTTTAATGCATAAATTTCTATCATTTAATATAAATTCCATTCCTAGGATGAGTAATTCATAAGCAGATCTACTAGTCAATGTTGCTTCTAAGTTGTTTCACGCTGAAGGATTTTCTCCTAATGCATTTTCGATCGAATTGTTATTCAGGCCGTCGATCCTGGACAATATCACAAATTGGAGAGTATTTGATGATGACCAGCAGGTCATCAACTTTTTACATATGGAAGACACCTTCCAGGACACATTCATTGGTGAAGGCACTCACAACGATAATCTTTGAAACTTCACGGTAATATCTGATCCGCGATCTCTTGAATCAACATTCAAGCTGGTAAACTCTATCCCCAGATTTGTTGTAATATTAGAGATATTTTATGACTTGAAGGAAAATTTTAGAGGGGTATTCAATTGTAAAACTAACAGTTCCTCTTTGATCTGTGAAATGGTTAACCTAGGAACAAGAGATAATCCTCAAAATATTAACCTGGGAAAGGGATGTTCTAAGCAAGAAAGATTCGCTTTCATAAAATTATTTAAAGAATTTAAAGATATATTTTCTTGGACATACAACAACCTGAAAACTCTTGATCCAAACATCATACAACATGTAATCCCTATGAAACCCCATACACAGCTTTTTCAACAGAAATTGAGGAAAATGCATCCTAAATTGGAACCTATTGTTCAAAAGGAATTGAATAAATTACTAACTGCAAAGATAATTTTTTCAGTATCAATGGGTGTCTATATTAGTCCTTGTAAGGAAGAAAAGTTTTGAAATTCGACTCTATGTTGAATTTCAGAACTTAAACCAGGTGTCTGATAAAGACAACTATCTTGTTCCTCCAATGGAACAAATTATACAACATGTGTCTGGATCCGAAAGACTATCTCTGTTATATGGTTTTTCGGGATACAACCAGGTCCTTATGTATCCTTCAACCCATCTTAAAACCACCTTTCGTACCCCATGGGGCACTTATGCCTACAAAAAAATGCCTTTTGGACTGATAAACGTCGGTGCCACTTTCCACAGAGCAATGGATATTTCTTTTCATGGCTTCATTAACCAGTCAGTTGTGGTCTATCTTGATGATGACTTTTCAAAAAACAAGAAAGATCACTTATCTCACCTTAGGGTTGTCTTGTAACAATGTCGCAAGTTCGACATATCTCTCAATCCTAAGAAATCGATCTTTGCAGTAGAGCAAGGTAAACTGATTGGGTTTATAGTGTCTAAGGATGGAATTATTATTGATCCCGAGAGAAGCTAAGCCATTGCTAAACTTCCTCCTCCTTCTTCCAAAAAGGCCATGCAATCCTTTTTGGGAAAGATTAACTTTGTCAAAATATTTGTCCCAAGTTTCTCAAAAATGGTTCGACCTCTACAAAATTCAATTAAAAAGGATGTTTTGTACCGATGGGGACCACAAGAAAGTCAGGATTTCGATTCAATTAGAAAAGAAATAATAGAATCCCCTTCCTTGATGAGTCCCGATTTTTCTCAAGATTTCACTCTTTACACTTTTGCATCTAATAGATCCTATGGTGTTGTGCTTACACATAAAAATGGTGAAAGCAATGAGATATACATTTCCTTCATGAGCTCTTCTTTTAAAGGAGAAGAATTTAATTACCCTGCAGTAGATCAGCAGGCTTATGTTGTTTTTAAAGCAGTGGAACACTTCCGTTCATACATGTTGAAATCCATAACCAAAGTGGTTGTTCCTTACCCCGCTATAAGAAACCTGTTAGTACAAAAAGAGATAGGTGAGAAAAGGGAAAATTAGATGAAATCACTACAGGAATATGACATTGAAATAACCCCTGCCCAAATTGTTAGAGGTCAAGGCCTATGTAAACTAGTGTTCGATTTGGTTGAGGAACAAGAAAGTCAAATAAACACATCAACTATAAATCGGCATAACGAAAAACAGATCAGTTGTGCACAAGATACACTCAATTCTTGGTATGAGAACATTAGATTCTATTTAATGCATGGATATTATCCCCGCAATCTTGATATGAAAAATAGAAGAGCAATTAGGCTTAAATCTGCATCTTTCTAGTTAATCAATGATATATTATTTTGAAATAACTTTGATGGTGTTTTTCTGCATTGTTTAGAAAATGAGGAGTCTGAAAGGGTGCTTGTTGAACTTCATGCCGATGAGGCCGGTGGTTACTTTGGTGGAGATACCACTTCCCACAAAGTGCTAAGGGATGGATACTATTGGCCTACATTTTTTAAATATGCCCATACGTTGTCTCGCAAATGTGTAATATGCCAAAAGGTTGTAGGACGAGTGAAAAAGACAGCTTTTCCTTTGCAACTTGTTACTGTAGATGCACCTTTTTCAGAAATGGTTCCTAGAAATTATAGGACCAATCAATCCCCCTTATACCCAAAAGCACAAGTACATACTCACAACAACATACTATTTTACAACATGGTCTGAAGATTTACCTTTAAAAGTGGTCAACACAAATCAAGTAGTGTCTTTTCTGAACTCCCATATCATCACTCGATTCAACATTCCTAAATGTTTGGTTTTTTACAACGCCTCTTCTTTTTCGTCCCTTGATATAAATGTTTTCTCTCTATAAAAATGGATTAAACTGAAGTATTCTTCTAGCTACTACCCTCAAGGGAATGGTCTAGTAGGATCGACAAATAAGAATTTAATCAAGATTATTAAGAGGACAGTTTCAGAAAACCACAAGAATTGGCACAATGCATTGTACAGTGCACTTTGGGCTGATAGGGTAACTCCAAAAGATTCTATTGGTAATTCCCCTTTCTTCCTCATCTACGGAAGAGAATCCATCCTCCCCCGACATGTCTTACTACCTTCTATGCAATTATCGCAAATAGTTCAAGAAGAAGAGTGTCCTCCTCTAGAAAACTAGATAAATGCTTTATTAAAATTAAAGGAGGTGAGAACACAAGAAAAACATAAACTTGACCAGCACCAGCAAATTGTAAAGAGTTGGTTTGATGAAAATTCATCTTCTGATAGGAATTTTGACGTTGGAGATTTGGTTCTCAAGTGGGACAAATCTCACGAGGGTAAGGGGGAACATACCAAGTTCCAAAACATGTGGATGGGACCATTTGTAATTTCT
>JASDQU010258115.1:0-15826 GCA_032191745.1 Picea mariana | reverse complement strand
GGCTACCACCAGATATGTATGAAAGAGGTAGACATTCCCAAGACTGCCTTTAGAACTCATCAGGGCCACTATGAGTTTTTGGTCATGCCCTTTAGCTTGTGTAATGCCCCCTCCACCTTCCAAAGCCTCATGAATCATGTCTTCCATCCTTTTCTCTACCATTTTGTCTTAGTTTTCTTTGATGATATCCTCATCTATAGAAAAACCTGGACAAACCATCTTTCTCATTTGGATCGAGTTCTCCATCTACTATCTCAGCACCAACTTTTCATGAAACAGTCTAAATGTTCTTTTGGTGCCTCAGAAGTAGAATACTTGGGTCATCTGGTTGTAAAACATGGTGTCAGGGTGGATCCTAAGAAGATTGAAGTTATACAAGATTGGCCTCACCCAAAGACTCTTAAGATCTTGCGTGGATTTCTGGGCTTAACAGGGTATTATCACAAGTTTGTTAAGAATTATGGGAAGATTGCAACACCTCTCACTGCTCTCCTCAAAAAGAACTCTTTGACTTGGACTCCAGTCGCTGATCAAGATTTTCAAACCTTGAATATGGCCATGTGCACCACTCCATTCCTTGCCCTTCCCGATTTCACAAAGACCTTTGTGTTGGAATGTGATGCCTCAGGGAAAGGAATTGGTGCTGTCCTTATGCAGGAGGGTCGACCTTTGGCCTTTACTAGCAAGAAACTATCTAAAAGAAATCTGGGTAAATCCATCTATGAAAAGGAAATGTTGGCTATTCTGCATGTCGTTGATTTGTGGCACCCTTATCTATTGGGGCAATGTTTCCAAATTAAGACAGACCATCAAAGCCTCAAGTATTTTCTGGAACAATGCATTTCCTCCCCAGAACAACCAAAATGGGTGAATAAACTCTTTGGATATGATTATGAGATCATTTACAAGAAAGACAAATACAATGTGGTTGCGGATGCACTTTCCCAGAAATATGAAGATGAAGGATCCCTTTTTTCTCTTTCATTCATTATACCAGATTGGCTCCAAGCCATTCACCAAAAATGGCTACAAGATCCCAAAAGTGCACAGTTGATCCAACAATTGCAGTCCAATGCTCCATCTTTCCCAAGGTACTCTTAGCTCCATGATGAAATTTGATACAAAGGATGTTTGTATTTAAGTAAACAATCAAAGCTTAAATCCACGATACTTTCTGACCTTCATGCTACACCCACAATAGGGCACTCCCGGTTCACCAAAACCTATGACTGGGTCAAATGTTCCTTTTTCTGGGATGGTATGAAAGAGGAAATTTATAATTTTGTAGTTGAATGTGATGTGTGTCAACGCAACAAGGGAGAAACAGTCAAATCTCCAAGCACACTACAACCGCTTCCGATTCCACCTGCTATTTGGAAGGATATCTCTATGGATTTTATTATTGGCTTACCCAAATCGGGCAATAAATCTGTCATCATGGTGGTTGTTGACCAACTTTCCAAGTATGCTCATTTCTGCGCCCTTCAACACCCGTTTACAACATCCACGGTGGCTCAAATTTTCATGGATCAGGTATTCAAGCTTCATGCCATGCTGCACTCTATTGTTTTTGATCACGACCCAACTTTCACAAGAAAATTTTGACAAGAACTGTTCAAGATACAAGGCACTGAATTGCATCTCAGCACAACTTATCATCGCCAGACTGATGCCCAAATGGAAGTTGTCAACAAGTGTTTGGAAACATATTTGAGGTGTTTTTCCTCGGAAAAGAAAAATCAATGGGCTCAATGGTTACCCCTAGCTGAATGGTGGTACAACACTTCATACCATACAACTACATGCATGACTCCTTTTGAAGCGATATATGGTCATAAGCCACATTCATTTCTCTCATACTTACCATGTGCCTTGAAGGTCCAGGTGGTTGACCTATCACTTACAGCTCGAGAGGCTATTCTCCGTACCCTCAAAGAGAATTCGGTCGTGGCACAGAATCACATGAAGCAACAAGCAGATCAAGGTTGCTTTGAACGTCAATTTGTAGAAGGGGATCAGGTGTTTCTTCAAATGTAACCTTACAAGAAAACTTCCCTCAAGGCCGAGCATTGTCAGAAGATAGCACCCAAATTTTATGGTCCTTATACCATTCTCAAGCGTGCGAGACAAGTAGCCTATCAGTTAGCTTTGCCCATCCATTCGAAGCTACATGATGTTTTTCATGTTTCATGCTTAAAGAAGTGTTGACGGACGAAATTGACCGCTCGTCAACTAGAAGAGTGAATCCGGTCTGGGGTTGTCTAATTAACCCAATCCGTTTGGATTAATTCACTCTAATGGGTTTAATGGATCAGTTAGCCAATCTAAAGTCCTAAAGAAAGCGAAAAATAACTAAAAGAAATACAATAACTTACTAAATAATAATCATTGAAATATATATGTACATCAATATATATATATATATATATATATAGTTTATCTAAATAATATTTATATAACAGTTCTATTTATCATATATACAATATGTATAAATAACGAGCTTTAATCTGAACTCATAAAGATTGAATGTAAAATGGTTCTTTTAATGACAGTAATAAAGAAAGCACAACTTTATCTTTATTATGAAATTTTTTTATATACGAATATTCAAGCCATCCTAAGATCCTGTCACAAAAATGAGGATGCAAACCATGACTTTGATGAAACGAATATATCAATGGGGAAATCATCATAAGAGGATTTGTGACGTCAATTAGATCATTGGTTTGAATGCTTCCTTTTATGAGATTGATCATTTCAAAATGTGAAGTATAAACATTAAAATTTGAGCTAATCAAAGAGTGAATATGCAACGTAGAATGTTTGATCTCCATAAGATAGAGTGCATTGTCTTTTTCAACAATAAACTATGTAAAATCATCTCGCAACATGTCCTTTTCCCATGTGAGTGATGAAAGTGAAAGAGTGTCAAATCCGACTTTATCAATGTTATGTTTGGAATTAGCTTCATCAAATCTTGGCATATCGAAAGGATATGATTGTGGTGGAAAAGAGTAGGATGTTGTAGGTAAGGTGTCAAGTCCACCAGAATCTAGGAAGAGATCAGGATATAAAGAATAAAAGGAATCAGAAATAAGCACATGAAAATAATCTCTTGAACTATGATATTTAACAATGGTATTCTCAAGAAATTTCTCTTCACTTTCTTTAAAACTCTTACTCTATTTTGGTGATGAATTCATCAACATAATATGATCATCTAGATTTTCCTTCTGTATGATAGATAATTCAAAACATACGTGATGGACGTCTAGCCTTTCCTATGGATAAAATACATTTTGAGGATGAAGGTTTAAAGTTTCTTCTTCTAATTGCATATCTTCTTCTCTAATCAATTTCATAGGAGTGTTAGAATGTTTAAGATGATTTTCGTCGCTTAAGTGTTCTTGAATGACTGTGTTTAAATGTTGATTAGAGCATGAGTTACAAGAATGAGGATACTCACCTTGAACCATAAACAAATCTTCTTCCATGATGGTCGAAGACTGAGAATACAATGATTTAGAGGAAAAACCAGTTTGGTTGTCGATAAGAACTAGGTCAATCGATTCTACCTCCCTTGCTTGTTCAAAATTTTCAGAAGGATTCTTTTCATCTTGCGAAGAAATTTCTTTTCGCAGTTGAGTGATAGGATTTGCAACTGGTTCTTTGTTCGCGATTGAATATGATTGGATGGAAGGGATGCAAGCATCATCCAGGAGATTTAATACAAATGACATGTCATCGATATTAAATTTACAGAGGATATGATAGATTCTTGTTGAAAAGTCTTCCGAAGATGAATCACCATTGATTAGCGAAGTCTGAAATTCTTCACATAATTGATTGTAATCATAAATTTCGAAAGCATCTAGAAATTCATCTACAAATTGAAACCAATAAAAAATGTGACATGCTGGAAAGGACTCAAACCAATGTTTAATCCGACCTCTAAAAGTAAAAGTGAATAGTCTGCATAAAATTTTTAAAGCAGAAATGTCATGTTTGATGCATTTGCACCAAAACTTATTAAGGTGGTGTTTAGCAAATGCATTGCCTCCACCATCAGAGGTGAGTTTGGACAAGCGAGAGACTGTCTCGTTGGGAACATCAGGTAATGAGAAGTGGAAAGCATGTTCTAACACAGTGATTTGGGGAGCCATGGGGAAATTGAATACATTTAAAATAAAGGTTCCTACAGGGCCAACTTGTCAGTCAACCCTCCTTCTAGCGCCATTAATAGTATTCAGGCCCTCCTTATAGTGCCATTTGTTGACATGCGAAATTGACCGCTCGTCAACTAGAAGAGTGAATCTAGTCCGGGGTTGTCTAATTAACCCAAGCCATTTGGATTAATTCACTCCAGCCGGTTTAATGGCTCCGTTGGCCAATCTAAAGTCCTAAAGAAAGAGAAAAATAACTAAAAGAAATACAATAACTTACTAAATAATAATCATTGAAATATATATATATATATATACATCTAAATATATATAGACAATTTAACTAAATAATATTTATATAATAGTTCTATTTATCATATATACAATATGTATAAATCACGAGTTTTAATCTGAACTCATAAAGATCAAATGTAAAATGGTTCTTTTAATGACAATAATAAAGAAAGAGAAAACACTATTTGTTTTTGGTTTGTTTTCTTGTTTGTATGCATTCATAAAATCAAATATTAAACTACTTAATTAAACAGAAAGATATAGATAGTGAAAATTATACTATATATAAAAACTTCTATAATAAGCAAGCAAATGAAATAAAAGAACAGACTAACCTATTAATGCATCCAACATCTGTACAATAGAGAATATCCAACCACCTTATCCGAGAAGTAAACCTGCAATGAATCTTAAGATTGCTCCAAATAAATGCGAAACAATATGATGGAAACTGAGTTTTGATAACATAACGTATAATGGAGACATTCATAGTGATCTTATGATTTACAAGTAACTACAGTGAGATAAATCTTCTTGTAAGAACTTGTATTTAAACATTCAACAGAAAATTAGAGATAAATCTCATAATTTGAATTGAATCGATGATCACCCTATATTGTATATGAAACATGACATATGGACGACATGTGAAAATGAATTATCTCAACTCACAATAAATCATGAAGACAAAAAGCTATCACCATCTATTATCACATCGAGATAAACAAAACTTAAACTAAGACATCATACACAAAAGCTAAAGCTGTAATATGCATTCTGTTCCAATCAAGTCTGTGTGTAATTGTCCATACTTCATCCCCAGGCTAAGATGCCTCTATTTACAAAATGATAGGTTTATAAAGGCCTCAGGAAAGATAACTGTTTCTCTTTATGAGATCAAATATTTATTACAAAAATAAAAGGGGGATGCAACCACCCTGATCCTACTAAATCCTCCAAAACTAATAACAGTTCATTTCTGTTCATACAAAATGCATCAAAGATATGACTGTAAGGTCTCAAGGATGCCTCAGATCAATTTTTAATCATGGATTGCTGAATATCCTGAAAGAAAAGAAAAATAGAAAGATTTTAGATACATTTTTAACCACTACTTCACACAATTCGAATTAACATAACTGGCTATAGAATCTTGTGATTATTTTAGTAAATGAAATCCAATTTATTGAAAGAACAAAGCAATCTAGTTTTAACAAATAATCCTATATTAAGATAAAGAATCACACCTCCAACTATGAGATCAAATCATATCAGGAAACCTTCGAATTCACAATGGCTATTGCAGCCTCAACGTTTTTAAATACTACGTTGCCCATTGTCTTTTTATTCTTTTCTTTGCCTTGAATAACAAATTCGAGTCTCTGGTTTTCCCTCGTTAAAACATCAATCTGATCCTTTAAAGCCTTAACCATTGACTGTAGGATAAGGATATTAGTATAATATCTATCAATCCATGATAAACAGACTTCACAATTTGACTGTGCAATGGTTGCATGGGAACAAACTTGGTTGTGAACTGGAGCACCCTCCAAACCGATAGTGGATTCATTAATTAATTTGACACCAGGAAACTTTGGATTATTTTTAAGATAGGGAGGTAAATTGTCAACAAAATTGTAGGGATGATCAAGATGTGTCTCAAATGACTGAAAGTCTTCTGTAGTGAGGAACCTCTTGATTTCAAAGTCTGAGCTTTCGTGAACTTCGATTATATTGATTGAACTCGGATGAGAACTCAACTTGTTACGAAGTCTCCTAGAAATTAGCCTGCCAACTCTTTTGTTTTTAAAATTGATATCAATATTTCCCTGAGATCTCTTTCCTGTAGGTTTCTTTACATTTTTAACAAAGTTGTTTGGATGTGTAATCTGCTGACAGGCCTTTTCAATCACCTTTGGATCGATCAAGGGTTCACTGTTAGGGGGAGAGACACAGGTCTGGGGAGGTGAGAGGTATGCCGTCAGGTGGACAAGTGTTTCCTCAACTACAAGTTTATCTACCTCCCTATATCAGGGTTACCATAGCCATTTTCGATTAGGAATGAATCCCAGCTTTCATTTTGTGACTCTAATTGATGTATGAGCAGGATTTTAACTAGGCCGTGATGAAAAAGGCTAGAGTCTGACCGTTGTTTCTTGTATCTTTTACCCATTTTATAAAGACTCCTCAGTAAGTAATACGTCATATTCAAAGGGAAACCCATAAAAATCATAAGCAAACACAAATGGTACAAAAATACAAGCCCGAAACGTCCCTCACAGGTAAAAAATTTCTTAACCACAGCGATCAAATCATGCCACCGAGTTTTTAGGAAGGAAATGGGCATACCTTTATCACAACTTGTTATTTTCCGAGATGTAAACAACAGGGTCTAAGGAGCTTCTTCCAATTTTGCGTTTTTAAACCACCTTTGATCGCTTTCTAGTAACCCTATGGCTTGACTCAGGAACTACTCGGTAACCTCCAGCTACACATCACCAACTTTCGCTCTACAACCATCAAAGGAGAACACAAATTCTTGGGCAACCTGCAAATTGAAACCCTGAAACTTCCTAATGAAAATGAGCCAGCCACTTCTCTCCAAATCTCCTCTGGAATCATCGTATAAGAGCAGAGTTTGAAGGCCGTTTGGTTTAACTCTCACAATAGGAGCCATGATGGATGAAAGGGTAACGAATCAAACACAACACACAGAGAGGGTTTGCAAAGACAGTCTAGAGCCATAACCTGAGCCCATGACATTCCAATAGTGAATGGTGTATGATCATAAATTCATAATGATTAGATGGGTGATTATTGAAATGCATGCGAAGAGGGTTGGAAAAGCCCAAGGGAAGTCTCGGGAATGATGTTTGTCTGCACATCATAACACCACCTTTGCATCTAGTATGAGTCTAGGACCAAAACATTAAAATGAAAAATGAGTGCACGCGTTGTGGGTTCTATCACAAGGTTTGGGTGAGTCAAAAATCCATGACTTAGCAAAAGAAATATAAAGCCAAGAACCAAACAAAACCATACCAAAAATCAAAATGTTGGGGTCCTTTGATTAATGTAACCATCAATCTCTAAGCATGTTTGATGTTGAAAGGACTGAAACAAAGAGAATTAATCTTCATGGACAGGAACCAACATCATGAATAAACTGTATGAACAACTTTCTTTTGATGACATTTTAGAACATAAAGGTAACACAATCGCAAATTATTCATGCTTCGTATTCATGCTTCCAGTCATGAACGAAGCATGAAAGATAATGACAGGAAAAAGCGACAACTTACAACTGTTGTTTCAAAAAATGCATCATGAAGAGTAATAAAAACAAATGACTCCAGTTAGGCAGCTATGTAGATCAATTTATTGATATAAAAAGTCAAAAACATGTTAAGCTGCCAACAAGAAGGTGATTGGAGCTAAGTGCCAAATTCAAACCAACCTTCCAGAGTTAGCTGAAGAAGGATCCATTTGGATACATCCAGAAGCAGTTTTGGACTAGCGTGAGTGTCGCCTACGTCGAAGAACCATCAAGGAAGTGCTAGTCCAGTGGAAAGATACAACAACAAATGCCACCTAGGAACTAGCTACCATTCTGCAACAATTTCCTCATCTCAAGCCTTGAGGACAAGGCTGTTTTTAAGGGGGCAAACATGTTAGGGTCCTAACCTGCACATAGGTAGAACAATATATTCAGATGTAATAAAGGTCAATATTAATAAGGCCTTTCAATAAAATAGAATAAGACGGATGTAAGAAGACCTAATAGAAGCTTCCTCTTCTAGAAGGATCTTCCTCTAGATGCTTCTTTTTAGTATAAATAGGAGTTGAGGGTATAAGAACCCTAACTTGGATATTATTGTAATAGAGATCTTCTCAACTTGAGGTTTCCCCCTCGAAGAGGCCCGTGAACATTGATTTTAGATTCAAAGTGCTATTTCTACTATTATTCTCATATCATTTCAGTGTTATTGTGGTGAATGTTCTGGTTATATTGTTGTTATTCTGTCATTACTAGCATTTTATTTCTGTTCTGCATACATTTTATATCTGGTATATTACAGGTCCAATTTATGAAACCGTCCCTTGTGGGAAGATCAATAATGTGGTCACCTAGATCATGACTAAACAAGCTTGCATCATTTCACGAAACTCAAAAATGTTGTTCCGTTATGTTTTTATGCCTTGAGGAGGAATTGGTCAAGAGTCCCCAAAATAGTTTGGGATGCGACCTGAAAATCGATATATAACGAAAACCGAGACTCCAATTGAGGAACGGTTGGCTTCATTGGATTCCTGGCATAGGATTTGAGCTAGATCACTTCTCACTGCCAGGTCCAATCCCTCGTAAGTTATTTTTTTCATCGATTTTGAGAACTAGGGTTTTGCTCAGTGAGAAGCAATGCGACGTTTGAATTTAGGGGTCCAATTTATAAAACCATGCCTTGGGAGTGGATGGACAATGTGGTCACATATTCCATGCCTAAACAAGATTGCAACATCTCACAGAACTAAAAAATGTTGCTTCGTTAGGTTTTTATGCCATGAGGAGGAATTGGACAAGAGTCCCCAAAATGGTTTGGGATGCCACTTGCAACTGGGCATAAAACAAAAATCAAGATTTAGATCGAGGAACCATCAAATTCGATGGATTAATGAGATATAATTTCATCTAGAGAACCCCTCACTCTCAGGTACCATGCCTCGAAAGTTGCTTTACTCATTGTTTTCGAGAATTAGTGTTTTGCTCAGTTTGAAGCAATGCAACATTTGGATTAAGAGGTCCAATTTATGAAACTATCCCTTGTGAGAATATCGATAATGTGTTCACCTAGTCCATGCCTAAACAAGCTTACAACATCTCATGGAACTCAAAAATGTTTCTCCGTTAGGTGTTTATGCCCTGAGGAGGAATTGGCCAAGAGTCTTCGAAATGGTTTGGGATGTAACTTGAAACTCGATATATAATGAAAAACAAGACTCAGATTGAGGAACCATCGTCTCCGTTGGATTTTTGGCATAGTATTTCAGCTGGATCACCCCTCACTCCCAGATTCAATCCCTCGTAAGTTATTTTTTTCTTTGATTTTGAGAACTAGGGTTTTTCTCAGTAAGAAGCAATGCAACATTTAAATTTAGGGGTCTAATTTATAAAACCATGCCTCAGGGGAGGATGGACAATGTGGTCACATAGTCCATTCCTAAACAATATTGTAGCATCTCATGGAACTCAAAAATGTTTCCCCGTTAGGTTTTTATGCCCTGAAGAGAATTGGACAAGAGTCCTCGAAATGGTTTGGGATGCCAATTGCAACTAGGAATAAAAAGAGAACCAAGACTCAGATTGAGGAACCACTGACTTTGATGGATTATTGGGATAGGATTTTAGCTAGAGCACTACTCAATCTTGGGTGCCATGCCTCAGAAGTTCCTTTACTCATTGATTTCGAGAATTAGTGTTTTTCTCAGTTTGAAGCAATGCAACATTTGGATTAAGGAGTCCAGTTTATGAAACCGTCCCTCGTGAGAAGATCGATAATGTGGTCACCTAGTCCATGCCTAAACAAGCTTGGAACATCTCACGGAAGTAAAAAATGTTGCTCTGTTAGGTTTTTATGCCCTGAGGAGGAATTGGCCAAGAGTCCTCGAAATTGTTTGGGATGCAACTTGAAACTCAATATATCAGAAAAACCAAGACTCGAATTGAGGAACCATCATCTCCGTTGGATTCTTGGCATAGGATTTGAGCTAGAGCACCCCTCACTCCTGGGTCAAATCCCTCATAAGTTGTTTTTTCATCGATTTTGAGAACTAAGGTTTTTCTTAGTAAGAAGCAATGCAACATTTTAATTTAGGGGTCCAGTTTATAGAAGCATACCTCGGGAGCAGATGGACAATGTGGTCACATAGTCCATGCCTAAATAATATAGTCCATGCCTAAATGTTGCTTCGTTAGGTTTTTATGCCCTGAGGAGGAATTTGACAAGAGTCCTCAAAATGGTTTGGGATGCCACTTGCAACTGGGTATAAAAAGAAAACCGAGATTCGGATTGAGGAACCGTTGACTTCGATGGATTACTGGTTTAATATTTCAGCTAGAGTACCCCTCACTCTTAGGTGCCATGATTGAGAAGTTCCTTTACTCATTGATTTCGAGAATTAGTGTTTTTCTTAGTTTGAAGCAATGCAACATTTAGATTAAGGGTTCCAATTTATGAAACCGTCTCTCATGAGTAGATAGATAATGTGGTCACCTATTCCATTCCTAAACAAGCTTGTAACATCTCACAAAACTCAAAAATGTTGCTCCATTAGGTTTTTATGCCTTGAGGAGGAATTGGCCAAGAGTCCCTGAAATTGTTTGTGATGCGACTTGCAACTGGGCATAAAATGAAAATCGAGACTCAGATTTGGGAACCGTCGACTCCAATGGATTACTAAGATAAGATTTTATCTAGAACACCCCTCACTCTCGGGTGCCAAGCCTCGAAAGTTTCTTTACTCATTGATTTCAAGAACTAGTGTTTTGCTCAGTTTGAAGCAATGCAACAATTGGATTAAGGGGTCATATTTATGAAATCGTACCTCATGAGCATATGGATAATGCGGTCACCTATTCCATGCCTAAATAATCTTGTATCACCTCATGAAACTAAAAAATGTTGCTCTATTAGTCTTTTATGCCCTAAGGAGGAATTGAACAAGAGTCCTCGAAATGGTTAGGGATGCGACTTGCAACTGGGCATAAAACGAAAACTGAGACTCGGATTGAGGAACCGTCGACTTCGATGGATTACTAGGATAGGATTTCAGCTAGAGCATCCCTCACTCTCAAGTGCCATGGCTCAGAAGTTTCTTTACTCAGTGATTTTGAGAATTACTGTTTTTCTCAATTTGAAGCAATGTAGCATTTGGATTAAGGGGTATAATTTATAAAACCTTCCCTAGTGAGAAGATCGATAATGTGATCACCTAGTTCATGCCTAAACAAGATTTCAACATCTCACGTAACTCAAAAATGCTGCTTCGTTAGGTTTTTATGCCTTGAGGAGGAATTGGTCAATAGTCCCTGAAATTGTTTGCGATGCGACTTGCAACTGGGCATAAAACAAAAACCGAGACTCAGATTGAGGAACCGTCGATTCCGATAGATTACTAATATAGTATTTCAGATAGACCACACCTCACTCTCGAGTTCCAAGCCTCGGAAGTTGCTCTACTCATTGATTTCGAGAACTAGTGTTTTGCTCAGTTTGAAGTAATGCAACATTTGGATTAAGGGGTCCAATTTATTAAATATTCCCTGAGGAGAGGATGGATAATATGGTCACATAGTCCATGACTAAACAAGCTTGAAACATATCACACAACTCAAAAATGTTGATCCATTAGTCTTTTATGACCTGAGGAGGAATTAGACAAGAGTCCCCGAAATGGTTTGGGATGCGACTTGCAACTGGGCATATCACGAAAACCGAGACTCAGATTGAGGAACTATCATCTCCATTGGATTTTGGGAATAATAGTTTAGCTAGAGCACCCCTCACTCCCAGTTCCAATCCCTCGGAAGTTGTTTTTTTCACCGATTTTGAGAACTAATGTTTTGCTCAGTAAGAAGTAATGAAAAATTTGGATTTAGGGGTCCAACTTAAGAAACAATACCTCGAGAGTGGATGGAAATTGTGGTCACATAGTCCATGCCTAAACAAGCATGCAACATCTCATGGAACTCAAAAATGTTTCTCTATTTGGCTTTTATGCCCTGATGAGGAATTGGCCAAGAATCCCCTAAATGGTTTGGGATGCCACTTGAAACTGGGCATAAAATGAAAATCAAGACTCGGATTGAGGAACCGTAATCTCCATTGGATTTCTGGCATAGGATTTCAGGTAGAGAACCCATCACTCCCGAATGCCATGCCTTAGAAGTTGCTTTACTCATTGATTTCGAGAACTACTGTTTTGCTCAGTTTGAAGCAATGTAGGATTTGGATTAAGGGGTCCAATTTATGAAACCATCCCTCATAAGTAGATCAATAATGTGGTCATGTAGTCCATGCCTAAACAAGATTTTCTAATCTCACAGAACTCAAAATGCTGCTACGTTAGGTTTTTACGCCCCGAGGAGGAATTTTTCAAGAGCCCCTGAAATGGTTTGGGATGCAACTTGCAACATGGTATATAAAGAAAATCGAGACTCATATTGAGAAACCACCATCTCCGTTGGATTCCTGGCATAGGATTTCAGTTAGAGCACCCCTCACTATCAGGTTCCATGCCTTGAAAGTTGCTTTACTCATTGATTTCACGAATTAGTTTTTGGCTCAGTTTGAAACAATGCAACATTTGAATTAAGGGGTCCAATTTATTAAATCATCCCTCATAAATATATTGATAATTTGATCACCTAGTCCATGCCTAAACAAGCTTGGAACATCTCACAAAACTCAAAAATGTTGCTCCATTAGGTTTTTATGCCCTGAGGAGGAATTGACCAAGAGTCCCTGAAATGGTTTGGGATGCGACTTGAAACTCAACATATCACAAAAATTGAGAGTCGGATTGAGGAACCATCGACTTCAATGGATTATTAAGATAGGATTTCAGCTAGAACACCCCTCACTCTTGGGTGCCAAGCCTCGAAAGTTTCTTTACTCATTGATTTCGAGAACTAGTGTTTTTCTCAGTTTGAAGCAATGCAACATTTGGATTAAGGGGTCCAATTTATGAAATCGTCCCTTGGGAGTGGATGGATAATGTAGTCACTTAGTCCATGCCTAAACAAGCTTGCAACATCTCATGAAACTCAAAAATGTTGCTTCGTTAGTGTTTTATGCCTTGAGGAGGAATTGGCCAAGAGTCGCCGAAATGGTTTTGGATGCGACTTGAAACTAGGAATATCATGAAAACTGAGACTCAGATTGAGGAATCATTGTATCCATTGGATTCCTTTCATAATATTTCAGCTAGATCATCCCTCACTCCAAGGTCCAATCCCTCGTAAGTTGTTTTTTTCATCGATTTTGAGAACTAGGGTTTTGCTTAGTAAGAAGAAATGAAACATTTGAATTTGGGGCTCCAATTTATAAAACCATGCCTCGGGAGCATATGGAAAATGTGGTCACCTATTCCATGCCTAAACAAGCTTGAAACATCTCATGGAACTCAAAAATGATGCTCCATTAGATTTTTATGCCCTAAGGAGGAATTGGCCAAGAGTCCTTGAAATTGTTTGGGATGCGACTTGCAACTGGGCATAAAATGAAAACCGAGACTTGAATTGAGGAATCATTGACTTCGATGGATTACTAAGATAGGATTTCAGATATAACACCCCTCAGTCTCGGGTTCAAATAATCGAAAGTTGCTTTACTCATTGATTTCGAGAACTAGTGTTTTTTCTTAGTTTGAAGCAATGCAACAATTGGATTAAGGGGTCCAATTTATGAAATTATCCCGTGGGAGAGGATGGATAATGTGGTCACCTATTCCATGCCTAAACAATCTTGCAACATCTCATAGAACTAAAAAATGTTGCTATGTTATTCTTTTATTCCCTGAGGAGGAATTGGCCAAGAGTCCCCTAAATGGTTTGGGATGCGACTTGCAACTGGGCATAAAAAAAAAAACGAGACTCGGATTGAGGAACTGTCAACTTCGATGGATTACTAGGATAGGAGTTTAGCTAGAGAACCCCTCAATCTTAGGTTCCATTCCTCGGAAGTTTCTTTAGTCATTGATTTTGCGAATTAGTGTTTTGCTCAGTTTGAAGCAATGTTGCATTTGGATTAAGGGGTGAAATTTATGAAACCATCCCTCGTGAGAAGATAGATAATGTGGTCACCTAGTCCATGCCGAAACAATCTTGCAGCATCTTACAGAACTAAAAAAATTTTCTCCGTTAGGCTTTTATGCCTTGAGGAGGAATTGACCAAGAGTCCCTGAAATTGTTTGGGATGTGACTTGAAACTGGAACACACCTCACTCTTGGGTTCCAAGCCTCAAAAGTTGCTTTACTCATTGATTTAGAGAAATAGTGTTTTTCTCAGTTTGAAGTAATGCAACATTTGGATTAAGGGGTCCAATTTATGAAATCATCCCTCAGGAGCAAATGGATATTGTGGTCACCTAGTCTATTCCTAGACAAGATTTTAGCATCTCACGGAACTCAAAAATGTTGCTCCGTTAGTCTTTTATGCCATGAGGAGGAATTGGCCAAGAGTCCCCTATTAGGGTCGTATGATATATTCATATGTTCTCCAGTTATCTATATGGTAATTGTTCTGAACAGGTTGAAAATGCTTTCATGATAAGGTTCTCAGGGGTAATGGTCTAGTGGCATATCCAATGCTTCAAATTAGATATCCAGGTATACCCAGTGTTGTCACATTGTAAGTTGGAATTATGATGCATCCCCATGAGTTTTTGAAAGGTTTTAGAGTGGAATAATCAGGGAATAAAGTGTAAATTTTCACATTATCAAAAGTGTAAGAGGCAAAAGCTTCTTAAAGTGGTAGTTTTTCACCAAGTATAATAGGGTAAGATGGGTTATTTTTTAAATCATTTGAACTCTTAGATATCTCAAGAGCTCCTTGCCACCATCCTGCAAAATCAAAAGGAGAAAAATCTATAAAAATAGAGGGTATTTTTGCATTTGGGAGCAGTGCGACCCTTCTGTGCAGTGTGGCCCATGACACAACCCTTCTGATTAAGATTGGAAAATTCATCTTTTGGAGGCCTTCACATGGGTATTTGTTCGATTTTGATGGATAGTTGGAAATTAGACACATGGAGGTACTTGAACTAGTCTCCACAATTCAAAATGGACTCCTAAAAGTTGGCGAAAAAAAACACTGAAATTGGCACGACCCATCTGTTTCTTGGCGTGACCCATCTTTGTATTTGGAAAAATTTCAAATTTTTTCAGCTTTGGTCAAACCAAAAAGTTGTAATGTGGCATGTAAAAGAGATATATAATGTAACCATGGTAAATGAGGGTGGATCAAGGTCAGTTTCATGTAAACATTGAAATCATTAAATGTTTTCCAAGGGTCAAAGGTGAGTTGAGAAAAATTTGGGAGTTAGTTCAAACCTCCCAGATTTTATGTTTTGTTGTAGATCTTTTAGGAATTTGACCCTGAGATCATGCATTCGACCCCTAAGTGGAGGAGAGGTATTTTTTCATATACATGAAAGCCAAATGTAAGGAAAAGGAGAGAGTGGTTGGACCTAAAGGGAGAAATGGTATTGGAAAATTACCATTCATTGTAAAGACTATCAGGATGGTTTCAAGTGACTCTTTTTGAGGAATACGAAGACATCTATGCTTCAGGATTCCTGTGTCATTTTTATGT
>JASDQU010258114.1:11051-26852 GCA_032191745.1 Picea mariana | reverse complement strand
TGAATCAGTTGTTATTGTGCTTAAACAATTTTAAGTCTATTAATACATTCTTAATATTTCTTCAAGTGATCATCAACGTTATACATCATATGGACAATAAAAGTAATGAGCATCAGTCACACATATGGTATACACAGAGACAGATTTTCACAAGGAAACCCATAATTGGAGAAAACCTCTTCTTCTTTGAAATGATAGGCAGTCTTTTAAGTTCTGTACATCATCTATAATTGAGCAGCAACTCAATGTGAGGCTACTACCTCTGTTTTACAAGCTCCAACTTGTTTGAGAGCATCAGCTCTCTGGTTTCTCCAGCACCCACTAGAAGGAAGCACCAAATCCCCTAATGTTCCAGCACCAACTGGATGGAAGCACCAACTTCCAGTTACACATGCTCCAACCTGTATAACAGAGAACACTTGTTCTCCCTTGCACCACCCTGCCACCCTGGTTTCTCTGGCTGCAACCAGATGGAAGCTACAACTCCCAATGTTCAAGCTCCCACTTGAACCTTTGAGGACAACAGTCCTCCCTAGCACCTCCCAACCACCCTAGAATATAAATGAATAATTTAACAACCAACTACACAGATAAATCGATTCTTACCACTTCTTCTCTGTTTTGTAAATCTGGTCTTCTTCTAACTGTTATGCAATTCTTCTCTTCCTTTGTCTGTTCTGCAATTCTGCTCTGCTTCAACTTGTTTTGTCATTCTGCTCTGCTTCAAGTCTTTTCCTCATCTGTTACTCTTCTTTGAGTTTTATCTCACACTGCGCATATTTTTAGTCTCACACTGCGCATCCTGTGATTTTCCCTTTCTTACAATTTAATTCATTTTTTGTCCAAAACGACCAACAACGCACAGTCTGTATCTTTTTCTTTTATGCACCACACCCACAACAGTTACACTTTGCATCTTCTTCGGCAAAAGAAAAACCGTTTGAGCAACTGAAATGTCAACCGATCAGGAATCATGAATCAGTTTTTCTAATTGATTCGTAACTGATGAATTAACTGTGAGAGAGAACAGTAGCCCTCTGATCATATTCAAGTTTATCTACACCATTGGATGAACTTTATTAATCTTTCCTTTAAATTGGGTTTCGGCATTTCTGCATTCCTATGGCCAAGTGTCTTGACACTTCAAGTCGTGATCTCTGAAACTCCTATACAGAGATTTTTCGCGCTAGCTCCTTCCTCTATATGACCATGGCCATGACCAAGCACTTATGCATAAAGTGCTTTTCACAAATTTTCATTTCGTGAATCTGGAGATGAGGCATCTCGACTCTCCAAATCACGATCCCTGAAACTCTGAAATGGAGCTTATCTGAACTGACTCCTTTCCTTCTTGTGACCACCGACGGTGACCATAGGCTGTGCCAAAAGGTTCTTCTTATTCCGCAAGTTTATAAACTTCATCGAGTCTAATCGACAATTGAAATCTCCATAGATCCGACAGTCCAGATCTTATCGCGATCTCGCATCTCGCAAGTTTCCACACCATGCTCCGTTGAATCCAAGTCAACGACTTGTCCTATGATTTGATGGTCCAGATCTGATCTTAATTCAATGGCTCAGATCATATTGTGATTTCTCAGATCATATTGCGATTTCGCATATCGCGATTTCGACGTTCTTGTGGTTATGTTTCTTGCCTCTCTAAGTCGCAATGTGTGAATAATGGAAACAAGTTCCAAGTCATGTGTGGCATAGTTCCTCTCATGTTATTTAATCTTTCTAGACTCTTAACCAATGACATGTCCATTTTAAGTATGGAATCCACCAAGTCCTTCCTTTCATGCATCTATACATACCACAAAAATTTCTTTTGGGTCAACAATCTTTAAAATAGGAGCACCAGTAATTAATTATTTCAACAAATTAAAGTTCTCTTCACACTCAATTGTCCATTCAAATTTAATTCCCTTCTTTTTCAAAGAAGTGATGGGATGAACAATCTTAGAGAACCCTACTATAAATATTCTGTAGTAACCAACTAATCTCATAAAATATATGACTTCTAAAACATTGTTGGGCGTTGTCCATCCTCTAATGGATTCAATGTTCTTTGGATCCACTTCTATACCTTGTTCTAAAATAATGTGTCCCAATTAATGGATCTATTCTTGGTAAAAATAACACATACTAATCTTGGCATACAACCGATGTTCCCTCAACACTTGCAATACCAATATTAGGTGATGTGCGTTCTCTTCCTATGACTTAGAATAGACAATTATGTCATCCAGGAATACTATGAAAAACTTATCCAAATAATTTCTGAATATGCCATTCATTAAGCACATAAAGACAAATGATGCATTGGACAGTCCAAATGGCACCACTATAAATTCATAATGCCCATACCTAGTTCTAAAGGTTGTCTTATGGATGTCTTATTTCTTGATTCTTACCTGATGGTATCCTGATCTCAATTCTATCTTCAAAAATATATTTTCCCCTCTTAGCTAATCAAATAGGTCATCAATTCTGGGTAGATGATATTTTTTCTTCACAATGGATTTATTCAACTATCTAAATTCAATACACAACCTCAATGTTTCGTCCTTCTTTTTTGACAAAGAGTACTAGTGCTCCCCAAGGTGAAACACTTGGATGTATGTATCCTTTCTTCAACAATTCTTCTAATTTCATTTGTAATTCTTTTAATTCTGGTGTATTCATTCTGTAAGGTGTTTTTGATACCGGGGAAGCTCTTGGAACTAAATCAATAGAGAAATTTATCTCCTTGTTTGGTGGAAACCTTGGTATTTATTGGAATACATCTTCAAATTCTTGTAGTAATGAAAAAATTTTCAAGGCTTGGCCCCTTTTTCTTTTCTGGCTCCTCCACATGGGCTGCATATAATTGAAATATTTTTCTTAAACATCTCTTCAGTTGTAAGGATGAAATATCCCTTATAGAGATGGGTGGTTGAACTCCTTTCACAATGTTCTTTTTTCCTTCTTCATCAAGACATGTAAATGTCTTGTTATGAAAATCTAGGACAACATGATGTTTGTCCAACCAATCCATTCCAATTAGAATATCATAAGACCCCAATGGTATAATATTTAGATCAACATTATCATTCACTCTATTCATATTTATGGAACAACCTATGACCATCTCATTGATCCTTCTTTTGGTTCCAATGGCTAGCTGAACCAAACTTGATTTTCCAAGCTTACTTTTATCCAAATGTAATCTATCCACTATTTTAGGATCAATGTAACAATAAATTGCTCCTGATCAATTAAAATAGAAACAAGATGATTAATGATCTTACCTTCCACCTCGATCATATTGGATTGGTACTCTGCTTGTTGATCATCCAAGATTGCATATATTCTTCCCATGTCTTATATTGTTGTGGCCTCTTGGATATTGTGCATGGTCTTCACTTTGTCTTTTTTGTGAGGGAAATCCTTGTAAATGTGATCTTCTTTGCATCCCCAACATTGGATTGGTGGACTTCCTCTTTTTCCCAAGGATTCTTCTCTCTTGGATTCATCCTTAACATACTGGTTTGGTTGATTTTTGTTTGGGATATTTCTGTTGAAAGGAGGATTGAATCCTTTCTTTCTCTGATCAGACTTCTCTTAATTCTTATCATTCCAACATTTTTGAAAACACTCTTTTCCCTTTCCTTGCTCATACAGGTACTTATCCTTCCTAATGGTCTCAGTCAAATTCCTAGACTCATCATATTGAATCTTCTCTTTATAAAATGAAGGCAATCCACTCAAAAACCTATGTATTTTCGCCTTCTCATATTTTATAAACCCAACATACTTTACTATTCCCAAGAACTTATTTTCATACTCTTCCATGGTCATGCTTCTCATCCCGAGTTTAAATAACTCCTGCATTTTCTTTTCATAAAAGTGCTATGAAATGTACTCCTTCTGAAAATATTTCTTGAATTTCTTCCAAGTGATCCTTCGCTCGTTTATGTGCTCAACTTGCTTAATTTGATCCCACCAGATAGTAGCTTTTACATGTAGATGGTAAGTGGCAATTATGGCTTCTAGGTTTGATGAGTAGTTATGCAATTGAAAATACCTCCTAAGTCCAAGCAACCATGCTTCAACATCATCTTCCCTTTCTCTTTCACCATCAAAGGATGGTGGCTTAAGCTTCCTCAAATATTCTTGCAAATTGTTCAATTCATGTCTTCTTATTTGGTGCATAACATGAGACACCTCTGGACTACTTATGGAATATTCAGATGCATAAAGTTTCCTTATTGAGTGAGGTGATTGATGTCTATGAGTTCTTATATCACATCTTGAATAATAAACACTTTTGTAGTTATCTCTTCTTTCATGAAATATGCCATCTTCCTCTTGTCTTGGGTTTGATCCATTCTTGATTTGCCTCTATAACCGATTTAATATTTGCATTACTTGCGCATTTATCTAATTTTTTTCTCTCATAAACCTCTAATTGTCTTCTTTGTAACTCTGCCCTTCTATTTTCAGGCTTCTCACAGTCTCTAATAAGGTTTCTTGCTCCCCTTTACTCATGTGCCCATTTGATTATGTCTCCATATTACCAACACTAATATTTTTCCCTTTGGCCTCTTTATCATGGTTTTAAGCTCCCTCTCCTTATTCCATTTATTGAATATGCATTCATATACTAAACTAATATGTCTATATCCCCTAATTATACAAAATGTGCAAGAAGCCATTTTATTAGAATTATGAATATTATAAAATTTTTGCCAAACAATACTACATGTCCTTTTTCTGTTCAATTCATGAAGAAATTAATTATCATTCTCCAAATTATAAAAATTAAATGTTATTCTCCTCAGAATAATCTTTCTAATGATTGTACTCTTGCCCCAATCTGATATCTAAGATAAAATTTAGGGCTTCCCAAAAAGTCACTTTCTCTTTTTGTTTTTTTGCAACAACATCTTGTCGAATTATTCCACAGCCCCTTTAAATCGGTATAGAATTTGAATTCTACATAAATGCTTCCTTCAATTTACTTTCCTTGTGACCATGTATCTAAACCACAATCTTCTCCACTCTAGTGACATTCCTTTAGCACTTTTCCCTTATTCTTCTACACAGGAGCTTGTTCACAAAATGTCTGATGGCTTGGTTACTTCTAGGCCCTTCACGCCTCAACCTCTTTACCTTATCATGAGACCGGTGCTAGAACCAAGTCCTCCGGACTTCAGCCTTCAAATATTCTCCCATTTTAATATCCCAACTCTCCCAGAGTAAACTTCGTCGAACACTTATATTAACTCCATTGGTAGATCAAATGGTTGATATTTAATCTCCCATCGACTGGACGATCCCAAATCATCTAGAGGCTTCAACAAGATCAACTATCACGACTTAATATGCCGTTGAGATGGATGGACTTAATGTATTCAGGAATTTGACACTATGAGACTCCAGAAAATTGTAACTCCCAAGTCGCTCAACTCCCAAGTCACTCAACTCCCCCAGAGTGATACCCATTGAAGCTCTTACCCTATCCTTCATTGTTAAATCAAACGGTCACAAGAACTCCTGGAGGGTATTAGATCAATGAACCACGTGAATTTTCTACCCAAGGACTTTGGGAAATTACAACTCTCAAGTTGTTCAACTTCCTCGAAGTGATACCTATTGAAGTGGTTATAAAATGATGATGACCGATTACCATTGGTTAACGCCTCCTCTTACGCTATCCTTCAACTACTTAATCCAATGACCATGACTTAATCAAGTGTCGGGATGGACAATCCTTATTCATTTTGGGACTTCGGCTCTCCTGGACTCTAGGACTCCAGTATATTACAAATCCCGAGTCGTTCAACTCCCCCAGAGTGATACCTGCCTAAGCGCTTACGCCATCCTTCCACTGCTTTATCTAATGGTTGAGAAAAGTCCCAAAGGAATCTTATATCAATGCTCTATGTGAATTCACAACTTCGACCTTCGACACTTTCGCCGGTAGAGATGCTAGACATTTTCAGAGGCCATAATCTTGGAGATGACATTTCATGTTGATGTCACCTATGGTGACGTGGACCCTTGGTATGTGTTCCATGTGTCACCCAAAAATGGATAGGTTGGGGTCCAAAATGAATTGAATTCATGTGACACGTTTCCCCAGACAACACCCCTACCACGTGGCATAAGACACATCATCATCCAAGCGGATGGTCCACATTCCTCCACTCCATATCTGACATCCTGAGTGATTTTTCAACTGTCGCTTTGCACTTCGTGGATTCGGCACTTTGAGGCTCCGAAACTTCACAACTTCGACATTTTTTGGATTTTCCTAGCCTCCAGTAACTGTCGAAGTGGCGAAGTTCCAAAGTCCTGAAATTTCACTATCCTTCCAGTCTGAATCTACAACTCACATTACTCCCAAACTTCCTATCAAATCGGACGACCAGTGGGACTTCATGACCTCGGCCTTCGGTATTTCTAGGACTCCAACTTCCTTACATCCAAAGGGTCAACACCGAATGACCATGATCAATAGTTGAGATTTCACCTGAGCTTCCTATAGATCGAATGATTAACAAGATTTCACAATTTCAGCTTTCCATGCTTCTGCCTTGCTTCCAATAATCACCAAAGTGGTGAAGTTCCTAATTTTTCGATCTCTTGATTGGATTCGATCAACGGTTGACGATCAACCAGTTCGATCTGACAGTTGTGACTTAATATCTCCCAGCCTTTGGTTTCACCTCTATATAATGGTCCTCGTTCACCTGCCTTCCGATCTAATAATTCATAACTCCCTGATTCCATGGTTGTGATCGCTCCTAAATTCAAAAGGGGACGGTCATGATTCTGTTAGAACATTTAGAATTTTGAACTTTTATTTTTTTTATTTCTACCTCTTAGGAATCAAATTTCACCAAAAACAAGTTAGGAAATTTCCTTTTAATGAAATAAATCCTTGGTCTTTATATATTAATAAGGTGCTTACAATGTCGTCCGTTGATGATTTGCACTAAGTTGATCAAGCGATTCTTGTGATCTCTGGAATATAAAAGCCGCCCAAATTTTAAAAGAAAACCTTTAACGGTCACTTCAAAGCTTCGCGCTTCGGGAGTTTCAAGAAATCTAAACAAAAGAAAACCCTGAATCTACGAAGTCCTGAAGACAGTTCCTCATGATAATTTATAAAAAAATTTACAGATGAGTCATAGGACACATGTTATTAAATATTTTCTTGGGATGACACATCGCACTTATTTTTAACATTTGTGTCATATTATTCTCACGATTTCAAGTGACACGTGTCACATCTCTTTTTTTGACAAGTCACTAAGAATGACGTCATCTCTACCACGTCACTCTGGGAGATTGCCCTTCGATAGTTTAAACAAATATTGGGGTCACGACCACCGAAGTATCAAAGTGTCGGAGTATTGGATATCACAAAAAAGTAAAATTTTTTCAAAGAGATGATAAAACATTTAATAACTTTAATTAATCATAATTAAGTATTAATTAATCACTCCACAATTTCGGTCTTTGGGAGATTTCTCTTGTGTTATATCCAAAACTCCCGAACGTCGAACCGCTGAAGTACGAACCACACTTTTAAACAAATGAACTTCCAGAGCTCCAGAGCTCCGGAGTTCCAAAGCTCGAAATATATATAACAGTTTGAAATTTTTACTACGGGAATCCGGCCTTCAGAGGCTTTCTATCATCCTTCATCCAAAACCCCCGAATACCGAACTTTTGAAGTACTTAAGGCTAATACAATGTTTAAATCATGATTAATTAAAACATAAAAGCGATTAATTAGAGATTAACTTCTCCGGGAATTCGACCTTCAGGATATTTTTTCCCTCTTACATTCAAAACCTCTGAATGCTAAAGCACTGAAGTATTAATGACATTTATGATTGGCTAAAGTTAAAGATTTGAGTAAATATTTTGATTTTCCAGGTAATAAATTCCATTAGATTTTAAAAAATATGTCTGTTAGTAAATCAATATGAAGATTGATAGAATTTATGAATAAAACATTTTGAATCTCAAGTCATTTTACCATTCACAATTAGAATTTTATTTTAATAATTAAGAGTTTACAAACTTCTCTTGTTATAGGAAGGTTAATTTTATTTCCCTGAGGATTATGGTTCTACACAAAGCTGTGAAGAAGCAAGATGCATCAGCAGATGATTCCAATCCAAGCACAAACATTTTATCAAACACCACTCCACGAATTATGGATACCATCAAGTCTTGGAAGCAGGGCTACGATATCTTAGAACACGAGATTCTTATATGTCTAGACGATTCTGCCAAGGAAAAAGATGAGTCTTTCTCAGCCAAGCTCAGATTGGTAGCACAGTTGGAACTGCACAAGATTGTTGCATGACCTAATATTATACCCTATAATGATATGATAAGTGGGGCTCTGGAGCACATCGAAATTCAAACTAGAAGCATTATCAGTTACCAGAAGACCTCCGTCGGCTCTTTTAGAATGAAGTACCTACAAGTAATGTACAAAATTTCTTCTACACCCAAATATACATACAATGCAACATTTCTCCTGGATTTTGAGAGAAAAGAATGCACTCAATACAACAGAAATGGTCATGATATAATCAAGACCTGGTGGGGAAATCTGGACAATTTCAAAACCGAAGCTCATGGTATGTATTCCACAATGTCCTTGGATGTTCATATCTTATATATAGCCATGATGTTCTATCATTTATTTGGGAGAAAGAACTTTGCACATTTCTCAATGGAGTGGGTGGCTATAATGAATGAAGTGGTCGAAGGCTATGTTTTCAACTGGGAAAAAATGTTGTCGAAAAAAGTTGGATAAAAAGGTTTCTAAGTACCAATCGTTGAAATCAAAAGGGAAACATGCACATTTTGACATGTCTTCATACATCATGGATGCCATTTTCTTCATGAAACCATTTCCCCTGATGAACTGGAGTTGGACCCCGACCAATTATGAGCCTATACATTTCTACCACTCCAAACTATGGGAAGAAAATGATAAATATTTCTTTTATGAGATCTATCACAATGTAGTAGTACCTATTCATGTAGCTATCTATGGCCACCGACTGTCCAAGATTTCATAGAATATTATGGGAAACTTAGGCACATTTGTAGATTGGTACATTGAGGAAAGCTTCTCTTACATTAGAGTGTTTGGTTACTCCATTCCTCCTCATGCCCTTCCACAATTTTTACCTAAAAATATGGTGTGCCAAGAAGTGGCATACCAAATAGTAGCAGGAGAAATCTCTAAGGAATTGAAAGTGGCTTAGAAAAATGTATGGCCAACTTTTCCCATTCAGGTTGGTATGTTTACATTGTTAGATTTTGGTCATACCAAAGTCAAGGTTGCAGCCTTGACATATGTCAAATTAGTTGACATCGAATTCAAAATACATGATCCAAATAAGGTGGTAGAGAATCATTTGGCTCAATTCATCATGAAAAGATACATCCATGAAGAGTCTCCTTATGATGAGGTTTCAGGGGAGCTAGATCCTATGAAGAAGTTCAAAATAGATTTCAGACTCTACCTCCTGACCAACCGGATGGTTTCCTCAACTTCCAAAAGCATAGATGAAACAACTTGACTAAGATTTTACAAGGAGATTCAAGGCCCATTCCATCTTCATAGGAAGCTAAATCCACAGAATCTCAGCCAAGGTTCTCCACTGAGAACAAAAATGAAGAAGTATTGAAGAGTTCAGACAGATTATTTAAAGAGATAAAAACATCACTGCTAGGTCTACATGATCAGCCGATATTATCCCACTTTGAAGATTTCATGAAGCAGGGACAAGTTGTTTCCCCTTCAACACCAGTTACTTCTGATAACATCCTAAGCACAACAGTTCTAGAAATCTCCACAAAAATTATCTCTCATATTCCCTCATTAACTCCTTTAGCGACCATTTTTGGAACTCCTAGTTCAGAGGTCGTTCACATAGACAAACTTACTCCTATATTTCCTGAAGAAATGCCTCTCTCAAGTTTATTTTTCAACAAGAAAAGGAAAGTTATTGTAAAGAAATAATCTCAACAAAAAGATGGAGTAGTTACTAAAAGGCATAAAATAGTGTATGATGGAAAAGGCCAAAATGATCTTGAGTTTTCCAAGGAGGTTGCATATTCACTAGGGGCCTTAACCACTGCCAAGCAATGGCCAGTGGATAATCTGACTAAGCAGCTGCAAGAAAAATCTCTCTTGGTGGAACAATTGCATAATGAAATGCAAAACACAGAACTGATTGTTAGGAGTATAATGAATCAATACATAGAGAAAATCAGGTTAAATTATCAGCAACAAATGAAGCAGTTACAGGGGAAACTCGAGCTGATTTACCAGAGTTCACAGACCAACAAAGCCATGATTACTCAGAGGGAAATTTTTATAGAACAGATGCAGGCCAAATTATTCCTAATGGATAACACAACAATAGACATCACTTCTTTCAAATCACAAGCATCTGAAATCAATGAGAAGCTAGAAGTTGTCCAACATGATCTATATCAAAAGGTGGATTCTATTAAAAAATACTATCAAGTAATAAATAATTCTCTGAAAATTATTTATGTGAAAGAAAAGGATGCCAGTGTGGCTATATCCAAGTTCCAGGAATCCATTATATGGAGGGAAAAATCCAATATCCCTGGTCTTGCCCCTTTCTCACAATATGAACAAGTGAAGGGTGAAATGGCCTTGAAATTTTGGGAGACGAACCTAGAAGAAAGAAAGAATATTTCCAGAGAGGAAAATGAGACTTGTTTGAATACCCTGTCTTATGTAGAAACAAAATTGGTTGAGATTGAAGGAAATTGTATCTCATAGGCATTGGGGCAGATTGAAATAGAAATGAATAAGGAAAACTCTAGAAAAAATAAGGAAAATATTCAATCCGTCATTCAACAAATGAATTAGATTGATTTGCTCAAGATTAATGGGTTGTTGGTGAAGCCTAATTTACAATATCAAAGTACAACCCAGGCAGTAAAGAAGATCCAGGAAAAACTACCACTAGTACATAAGAAGGTGTTTGCCTTCGAATTGAACGAGAACATTGAACCTTCAAGATTTGTGGTAGCATTCATGGACATGTGTACCCAATTCAATGAAAAGAGGAAAGCAAGTGCATCTGGGATCAAATGAAGGATCATATGAAGCGTCATCACATCAAACCATAACTCAACAATATTTTTGTTATTTTTTTCTATTCATGTTGTATTCTATATTTAGAGCAGATATTGTGGAAAGTCCAACTACTTTTACTTGAGACAATTTTTTGTATAAATAGATAGATTTTTTATCTATTCCAGGTTACTTCTAGCCTAATGTAAAAGAGAGAACTTATTGAATATTAATATAAGAGAAGACATATATTCTAAGTTTCATTTCATTTGAGTTATGTGCTTTCTCTGTGTTTCCATCTCTTATGAGTTTCCTTCTGTAGTTCTTGAAGAATGAATTATTACAATTTAGTAATACATATACTGTGATCTTAATACATTAGAATTCCAATCAGTTACAGTTTTTCCTTTGTTCTTACTGTGAGTAGAAACAAGACCTGTGATCTATGTGAATTTCTGCATTCTTAATCTTATTTCAAGGGTACATCTTTCATTTTTCTTCTACTATAAATAAGATAAGACTTATCTGCAATTGATACATTTCTTTATTTTGATAGTTTTTTCAATCATTTCTACATCATTTGAAATTAAAATTACAACTCAGATAATGAGATACATCCTCTATACTATCTTCTCATAAATTTCACTTAAAGTTATTTCTCAGAAAACTGAAGGTAGAAGAAATCACTTACAAAACATTTCATTTAAAATCTTTGATGCCTGACATTATTCTTTGAGCCTAGAGTCATTATCAAGAACAACATCGTTTCCGCGTTGTTGCTGGGGATCGGAGAAACAAAATCATTTTTTTCCCAGGGAGAATGACAAAGTTAAATTTTGATCTTTGATGGTGAAAAAATATTGAATACGTGGATAAGGCTCACTTTATATTTCACCTGGCGACTCTGTTGTAGGCAAAGCTGGCATTCGTTTGAAAAAATACCAGGAAAAACCTAGACGAAAAGAAGACTACACCAGTTTCGAATCCTGAAAAGTTATTGAACCCGAAGGGATATCTCAGACAAACTTTTTCATTAGCAGGTAAGATATACCAACCTAAGCTTACAAAAGTTAATTTTAAGATTCCCACTAAAGAACTAAGTCTTAAAGAAAAAAATCAACAAGTTCATTCTGCAAAAGCATCAACAAGTAAATATGAAGTTAAATTAGAAAATTCAGAAGGAATTATTCCTGAAGTAAAACTTGAAATTATCCAGACCACCCCTATCGCATTGATAGATACTTTTACCAGTAAAAACAAAGAATCCTTTTCAATCACTAATATCATTTGTACATAGCCGATTCTTTCTCTTCCCGAAGTAAAAGTTTTTGTTTCCAAAACCCCAAAGATTACTTTTTATACTCATATTCATCCCCTATTTCTTTTCCTATCTATTCATCTCATAAATCTTAGAGACTGAGTTCAAGTTCTCTTTTTCCCCCTCATTTAGATTTCCCACCGCCTTACGATAATCTATGTGAGCTTAGTTCACATCATCTCGAAGCAGTTGAAAGTTTATTAGATCAGTGTTTTGAAGTTTTTGATAATCTCTTGTTTAGTCCTCGAATTTATTCTCCTAGACTTTCAAAGGTTGGTGCTGGAGGTGCTGGTGTTGGAGCTGCCAGAGGTGGAGGGGCTGGTGGACATGGAAATATACTAGTTCAACCTCAAAGGATATTTTCCAAGTTCGCTGCTAGATATGCTCCCTTGGCTCTTCCTTATATCCTACATGATTTACCTGACAATTACATGAAGAACCTCCCTAAATTCACGGGTGAAGGGGATTTGACAGCAACAAAGCATATAGCCTTTTTTGACCAATTCACTAATATCCTTGGTATTGAGCATGAAGATGTTTACATGAGACTTCTAGTACAAAATTTTGAAGGACATGTAAGAATTTGGTTCAGAGGACTTCCAGTGGACCCCAAAAACCTAATAACTATCCAGTCTTTGTTGTTGATCAAGATCTAGGAAATTGTATACTATCCATAGACGATGATTTTGAAGAATGTATAGAAGAAGAAAATCAAAAAATAGAATTTTCAAAGAAAAATATAAATTTTAGAGGCGGGATGTGGAAATTTTTCTTTGATGGTTCTTCATCTTGCAAGAGTTGGAGTTCTATTTGTGGCACTAGGTGATGAGTATTACATCCCTTTTTCTTATATATTACAATGGCATATTGATTATACCATTAATGTGTGTGAATATGAAACTTTAGTTTAAGGATTAGAAGCTGCAAGAAAACTAAAAATCAAACATTTGATAGTTTATGGTGATGTTGAGCTAATTGTAAAACAAATAAAACAACAATACCAAGCTAAGAATTTGAGATTGAGGTATTATAGAAATTGTTCTTGGGATCTCATAGAAAAATTCTTCTGGTCTTTTAACATCCACTCTATTCCCAGAATGCATAATCAACAAGCTGACTCCTTAGCCAAAGCTGCTACAACTTTCGTACCACCTACTGTTTTGAAGTTGAAGTATCATATTGAGATGAGACATAAACCTTCAATTCCAAACAATGTTCAACACTGGAAAGTATTTGAAGATGATGAAAAAATCAAGCAATTTCTAGAAATGGTAGATGAGTTTTCTAAGACCCAGATTGATTAAGAAAATCAGAGTGATCCTTCTTGGATTATGCAGGAAGGAGAAAATACAGAAACGTTCCAAGATAAATTGAAGATCATCGAATTCTTTTACTTAAAACAATCAAATTCCCAAAGCTCTTATCCCTATAGAAAGGTTGTTTGACCAAAATGATATACCTTTAAAGTCTACTTTGCAACCTCAACCTGAAGAAGTTGAAAACTGTAACGTAGGAACAAATGAAAATCCCAAGATGGTCAAAATATTTAAATATCTTTCAACTCAAATAAAGAGTAAATATGTTGAGTTTATTAAACAATATAAATATGTTTTTTCATGGTCTTACAAATATTTAAAAACCTATGATACTTTTTTTATTTAGCATAAGATTCCATTAAAACCTGGTATTAAGCCTTTCAAGAAAAATCTTAGTCAGATAAACCCAATCCTTCTTAGATGCAAAAACTCGTAGATGAAAAAATCATTGTTCCCCTTAGATACTCAGAATGGGTGGCTAATTTGGTCCCTGTTAGGAAGAAGAACGAAGAGATAAGACTCTGTGTTGATTTTAGGAACCTAAATCGGTCTTCTCTTAAAGATTACTATCCCCTCCCAAAAATGGATCATGTTTTAGAGAAGGTGGTAGGGGATAACATAATTTCTATGATCGATGGTTTCTCGGGATACAATCAGATTGTTGTTCATGAAGATGATAGAGACAAGACTGCATTTACTACTCCATGGGGAAATTTTATGTATGATAAAATGCCTTTTGGTTTAATGAATGCAGGAGAAACTTTCCAGAGAGCAATGGATATCACATTTGTTGGTGAGAGAGACAAGTTTGTTGTTATTTATCTAGATGATCTGACAATTTTTTTGGACTCTGATGCAGAACATTTGGTGCACCTCAAACAAACTTTTGACAAATGCAAAAAGTTTGGTTTGTCTCTAAACCCCAAAAAAATCACACTTTGCCATGCAGGAAGGTAAAATTTTAAGGAATATAGTTTCAAAGGAGGGAATTAAAGTTGATCCTATATGAGTTGAAGCTATTGATCTAAATAATATTCCTAGAAATAGAAAAGAGATTCAATATTTTTTAGGGAAAATCAATTTTTTGAGGATATTTATTCCTAATTTTGTTGAAATAATCAAATTGATTACATATATGCTAAAAAGGGACAGCGAGGTAAAATGGACTGCAGAACCAAAACCATCCTTCGAACATGTTAAGAAATCCATAGGAGAAGCACCAATATTGGTAAGTCCCAACTATACAAAAGAGTTATTAGTATTCTCCTTTGCATCTGAATATACTATTGCAGCTGTGCTCCTTCAGAAAAGCGAAGAGGGATTTGAACAACCGATAACATATTTTAGCAAAAGCCCCAAAGATGCAGAGCTAAGATACGACATTCTTGAAAAGAAAGATTATGCGATGGTGAAGGCTATCAAAGCTTTCTGAACATATTTCTTCCACTAAAAAATAATTTCTTATGTACCAACAAATGCAATTAAAGATATCTTGGTTCAACCAGACAACAATGGAAGAAGAGGTAAATGGTTGGGTAAAATTCAAGAGTTTGATTTAGAAGTTAAACCAACCAAACTAGTGAAAGGTCAAGGTCTGGTAAGACTATTAGTTGAATCAAATTTCAAAGCTCTTGGAATAAATAACTTCGAGTCTCATGATTCTCTCTTAGATATAGAGGAAATTGATGATCAAACGCTTATTATCCAGATTAAAGATAAGTTTTCCTCCTCATCTTGTTACAATGACATTATTTCATATCTCCTTACTCTTCAATGTATAAATGATATAACTCCTTCTAAGGCAAGAACTTTAAATTTATATGCAATTAAGTATTTCATTATTGATGGCAAGTTATGCTAGAAAGATCCTTTTGGGTTTCTTGTTATATTGCCTTATAGAATCCAAAAAAGAAGGTGTCATTGATGAGTTTCATGAAGGAGTATGTGGAGGACATCATGCCTGGAGAGAAACAACTTACAAAATTTTAAGGGCAGGATATTATTGGCCGAAATTATTCATTGATGTA
>JASDQU010258113.1:1161-15826 GCA_032191745.1 Picea mariana | reverse complement strand
TGTCCATTCAATACTTTAGAACTAGGGAAAGAGTAGTATTCTGTCACAGTTTGTTCCAGATCCAGGTGGATCTGGGGAGATTGGTCTGTGTCCGCACTCACGAATTTATCCTTGAACAGTAAGCACGAAATTCATCCAAGGGCCCACATTTTCCCATCAATTTTGATCGACGGTGGTTGAGTGTTGATCTTGTAGAGGTCGTAACTTGAGCTCCGGGTGTCGGAATCATGCACAATTTATACCGTTGGAAATGTATTTTGATGTAGAATGTGGTGTTACAGGTTTAAAGTGCTGAAATTGGATACATCTTTCTCAAAAATTAAAATATCATTCAACTACAGTTTTAATGGGCTTGCATGACAACTCAACTTCACAAGCTCATATCTTGAGATCCGGGCAATGGATTTGTGCAAAAATTATATTGTTGGAAATATGAGATGATGAAGAGAACATGGGAAGTGATTTAAATCGCTAAAACATTGGTTTTCACTTCCATAAAATTAAATTTCAGTCGTCCTCTTTTAATGGAAAATTAATTAAATTTAAAAAAAAAAAAGTTTAATTAAAACCTTTATTAAAAAAGGAGAGGGACCCATTTTAAATATAATTATATTAATGATGTGAGTTCATTAATGAGGAATTAATTGAAGGAATTTTTTCAAGAAGAAACATGTATGGGAATTTCTAGACGGGAGAAACCCTAACTACTCAAGTAGTTAGAAAATCTCTTCTTAAAAAGAGAAGAGAGGCTTCATCAATGTGTCCAAGAATCAGTATTGTGAGAGGGGCAGGGAAGAATATCAAAGGAAGAATAAGGTACATCCATGGATACACAATCAAGCTTCTGATCAAAAGAAATAAGTCTCCATCTTCTCCATTCTTTCTATTCCTCTACACCACTTCTCGCAACTTTATGCTTGAATCTCAGAGTTGGGCACAAGACTGAGCTGTTGAGTTTTTTTCTTATATTCTTATAAGATATTTTCTTACATGATCATGGAGTATTTGAAGCCACATACATGGATGCCAAATATTTTGTAATGAAGAACATCTTTCATGAATAAAACTCCTCAAAGAATTGCTTCGGGGTTGATCTTGATTGTATCTTATAACTTTGAGTTTTAAGTATAAGATTTTTGAGGTTGACCTATCAAATTATCTTTTGATCTTGATAGCAATACTCTTTTAAAATTCTTTAAGGTGATAAAATTATTCTCTCCTATTTTTCATGAAGAAGACATGGATGTATTTATATATGATTAAGAAGATTGTGTGTGATGTTGATCACAATTTAATTATGATTTTGAAGCCCTCCTTCAATATTTTATTATTGTAAAAAGACTTTTGATGCACATAAAGATCATATTGGGTTATTGAAGAAACATTTTCGTTTAAATCCAAGCAATAAATATTTGGGGTTTGTTGTCTAGCACTCTCCCTACTCCAAGATATTCAAATATATATCTTTTAGCCAAAGAGGAGAACCACCTCTCTCAAAACGAAGGGGGACTAATGTCCTCATGAGGTTGTCGTTTTGGTCCTGGCAGATTCAAGCGTCAACATTTTTGGCGACTCCACTGGGGAATGATTTATTTTCAAGATATTTGAGGAACCAAAAATCTCCATGGCTCAAATTTTTGAGAAGAAGATTCAAAAAAATTGTTGCTTATTTTAAGCATGACTCACCTTTTTTATAATTTCAAAAAGAAACGAGAAACACCAAAGATTCAGGAGAATGAACTCCCTGGAAATTCCATTGAAAAAATTCAAAATGAAGGGTTTCATTCATGTCATAATGCTTCTTTATATTCTTCATCAAGCCCATCAATGACTTTGCAAGACTCGGCAAAAGGGAGAAATACTCAAAGGAGGTGATTTCATAATACCCTTTTAAATCTACCAGAAATAGACTTTCAAATGTCCAATATTCCTATTGAAAATTTTTCTACATTCTTTGGGGATGCTTCAGAAGATGCAGAGCAATACTTGATTAATTTTAAAGGTACATGTTATGATTTCAACCTCACTGAAGACAATGTTACATGTATATTATTCCTAAAAACTCTACGAGAGGATGCTCTTGAATGGTATAGTTCATTAATGCCTAACTCCATTACTAGTTGGTATGTGTTAGAATATTCATTTACAGAAAATTTCATCCCAAAGGTGCATTCATATGTTTTTGCTGATGTTTTAAATGTTTCTTCCCACCCACCCTCTCTCACATGGACACAAAAAGATGAAATGAATGATTCAACAGAAGAATATCATGAAACACTGCAATACTTTTATGAATCAAATCTTGTTGTTGAGAATGAAGGCAAGAATGCCAAAGACCAAGAAAAGGATATCAACATATCATATACTACATATGAGGAAGAAATTAAAGAATCTCCACAAAATATGCAAGAATAATCCAGCCAAAATAAAGAAGAATCGGTGGAAGAAAACAATTTTGAGAACAAAGAAGATAGCCATTGCATAGAAGAAGAACATTGCCAAGACATCGTCAATGAAGCAATAATCTTGAATGCAGAAAAAGAAGAAAACAATAATGTTTTCAAGAAATAAATTTCTAATTTGATTGAAGATAGAAACACTCTGGGGCAACCATGAGTAGATTAAATTGAATATTGGTTTGAAAGTATTGTCAACCTGCCAATGCACACATTGCTCGATCCCATTGTGGTACATTTTGGGCATGCTCCTAATTTATTGGTAGCAACCCCAATCCTTTTATTACTGTTGGAGCCCATTTCACAAGTCAATTGGATGCTCGAATGGCTCCATTGGAAATTTTACTATACCTAAGGTTACCCTTTCTTTCAAGTAAGTTAGGGTAGGTAGATTATGTATGTATATATTTTGTTTCTTCAATTTAGTTTTTCATAATATGGCAATATTTGTATTGAATTTTGAAGATAACTCCATGAAAGACGAATAATTATAAGAATTTATTTTAAAGATGACTCCATAGCCCAATGGAGAAGGCAACTGGTCTTGAGATTTTGGTGTTCTCAGTAACCCAAAGGGGGTCATTGTCTCATAGTTGGAGCCAGTTGTTGACCAAACTTTGATCATCTATATTTTTTCTCTCTTGGATTCATAAAATCCTTGATATAGAAAGAAGACATTTTTTGAACTTTTATAAGTTCACTCTGCAGCCCTCAGTCTCAGCTTAGTCATGCACTTTTTGGATCATAAATTCATTTCCACATGCCTAAGTTATTCAAGATCTGGTTTAAAGGTTTGAAGGAGAGATTATGAAGAATTTTTCTAATTATCATGTTATCCCCTCCATTTTCTAATTGTGAAGTACTCTCGTCACTTATCTCCCTCACCTTCCATCTCCACACTTAACCATTTTTCACTTTTCACCACTCTTCTCCATATGCTCCACTAGTCTCTACACTTGACATTTTTGGGACACTTCCTTCATCTCCTCATCGAGTTCTCGGGTTAGAAAACCTTAATCTCCATCCCCTTTCCCATGTCATAAATCCATTTCTACACTACACTTAACCATTTTTTAACTTCACGGGTTCACGGGTTCAAGCCCTTATCCTCCAAGTTTCGTGATCTCCACTTTGCACCCAAAGTTTCGTGATCTACATTTTGGACCATCAGATTTGTCACGGGTGTCGAGCCCCTAAAGTATTTTATCCCTTCTTCATGCAAGTCTGAATGACCTCCTTTCCACACTTAACATATTTTCGATCATCCATAACAGCGGGTTGGCGGGTTCATAAAAAGCTCCATATTCAAACTTTCTCTTGTATGATCGACTGTCCTTCTATACTTAGTTTCTTTGGATCACTCATCCAACTGTGAGTTCGAGGGTTCCCAAAAATTTAATGTTTAACTTCACTCACCTCCCTAACCTCACCCCAGTGAACCCGCAAACCCTCCAACCCACCTCTCCCTCATCCCCTCTTGTCCCATCTCACATACTTAGCATAATTCTCAAAGTTATTCCAAGGCATGAAAACCGATGAGTGAGAATATGAAAAGTGGAAATGATGTGGACCATTCCCATGATGACATGTGGGCATGACTCACTGATGACATGGCATGATGTGGACGATGACAAGATTCCAAAAAAATATTATTTTATTCGACAATTTTCCAAGGGTCGAATCCTCCAAGCTCTATAATTTCTTCTCTTCTCGTGTTTCTTGCTAAGTGTATTAAAAACTTAGTATTATATATCATGAAGAACATAATATGCCAATGCACGTGAGATAGAATTTTAAACCAAAAATTTGAATTTTATGAAAGGAAGCACAAAATCCATCCAAGGGCCCACATTTGCCCATTAATTTTGATCGATGTTGGTTGAGTGTTGATCTTGCAGAGGCCATAACTTGAGCTCCAAGTGTCAGAATCACGGAAAATTTATACCGTTTGAAAGGTATTTTGACGTAGAATATGGTATTATAGGTTTTGAGTGCTGAAATTTGATACATTGTTCTCAAAAATTAAAATATCATTCAGATGCAGTTTTAACGGGCCTGCATGACAACTCAATTTCACGAGCTCATATCTTGAGATCCGGGCCATGGATTTGTGAAAAAATTATATCCTTGTGTTGGCATAGGGGCAGACCCAGGGTTCAATGATATAACAGCACACCAAAAGGACCCTAACTACTGGCCCTTTTGGCAACACCTGTGAAGCAGATGAAGTCTCACCCGAGGTAGAGGTAGGGGTGGTTGTAGGACTCCAGTGCCTACAACCTTAGCTGGGACACAGATCTGTGACTGTAACACCTTAACATGGCACTTAGCAGTTATAGTTCATCAATATCCAATCTTATTTTACAGTGCAGTTAAACCCTAATTACAGAGCATTGCAGTATTTAACCAGATCTACTATATTCAAGCACTAAGCACATCCACATAGGCCAAATCTAGTATTCATCCATACTATTAAGCACATAGCATTAACATATCTATATACCATTCATCTATATTGAATCACTAATCAATTTAACATATAAAAACATCAGTACATCACACAAAGAAGAGCAACACAACATGTATGTGGTTCACCCCCACCCTGGGGCTATGTCCACCAACTCTTCATCTTCTTTATTAGCTTCTTCAATCAGTTACATGCACAGAGACACAAAAACCGTACTCCGCAAAGGATAGGAGATCTGCACACCTCGCTAGATCCTCCTTCCCTAGGCTAGGTTACAACACTAATCCTCTTCTCAATCTCTTACACTCACTTTCACTGAGCTCTGCAAGCCTCATACAGTATGCACAAAAGCAATCTCCACTCAGCACTTAGCACTTTCGATCACATAGATCGAACTACTTCCTACATTGCTCAGCCTTCTATTTGTAATTTATAAAATAGTTCTAAGCATGAATAAACCCATGGGCCAACTCCCCATACCCATTACATAATCCCGAATCCCAAAAAGGGCCCTAAAAGGGGTCGAGATCCCGCGATCTCTGCTTCGTCTTGCACTCCGTCTTCGACAGCCTTTCGAAGTCCCAAAAATAGGTCAAAACTGGCCAAGGATCTTCACAACTTGGTCAAGGTCCAACAGGCCCCCAACACTCACCTGTGACTCGTCCTGAGTCACTCTAATTTGGGTAGCTCAGTTTAAAAATACTCGAGCTTGGATCAAGCTACTTTGACTTGTTGTTGTGACACAACCTCCTGTTCAGTGAACTCTTGTATGATTTCTTTGTTGACAGGTCCCTCTAGGCGTTGCTCAGTTGCAGTAACGACTTTCTCCATTTCTGCTCCTCGGCCTTCGATCTCTATGAATAGTTGGTAAGCCTCATCTTGTACAGGTTGGAGCCTCTGAGTCACTTCCATGAATTTGCTCTGAATGGTGTGGACCTATTGTTGGGCAGTGCGCTACTCTTTGGATCACTTCATCCTTTCAACAGTTGACAGGGGCTTCAACTGCGCCTATAGTGTTTCTACTTGATACTTCACCTCTTGGAGCTGTGACTCCAGTGTCTTCAATTCTGGATTTTCAGTGAGTCTCTCATACATCTAGGCACTGTTCTCACTTAATTTATTACATTCCATGGCGAGGCCCTTGATTCTTTCAACTGCACTTCGAGCAGTTGCTTCTCTTTGATCCCTTACATCCTGTGGAGTGTCAGGCACTATGCAGAGCTCTAAGTCTGCTATTTGTTGTTGTAGTTGTTGGATAGCTTATGCGAGCTGCTCTACTTGATGCATGACTCGGTCTTCTGCTTGTGGCTCTAAGCTTGTCACAGAGCGAAGTTCTTTGTTGACTTCTTCTTTCACTTCGAGTTGCTCTGCGAGCAACAGTTCTTTTTCTTGCTTCATCTGTGTTTTATCCTCTTCCAATTTTTCTTAGAGAGAAACCTTCTCCTACTTTGCAACTCGACGTTGTTCTACGAGTACTACTTGCACCTGGTTCAAGGCTTGGGTGGCTTGTTATGTTTCTTCTTGTGCTCGATGAAGGCGAGCTTCGGTCGCATTAGCTAGTTGGCGGAGTTGGGTTGGCTCATCTCCCAACTCTGGTTCTCCCGATTGCAGGGGTGCAATGGACACTACGCGATTGGACTAAAGGGCCTACTGTACCCCTCAGAGTTCGACCTCAATTTTGTCGTACATTTCCTCCTGCTTGGCTTCTTTTTTCTCCACGATTTCCTGTGAGGCATCGTTTAGGGCTGCTATGATGAAGTCAAAATCATCGCTAGTGAGTACAGTCTGCATCTTGGTCACGGTGGCTCTGGATTTTGTCTGGGAAGAAGGTTTCGGGGGAGAAAACTTCCTCTTGTTTAAGGGATCGGTCTCATCTCTAGGCAATGTTACTTCACCTTATTTATGTTCAGCTTCTTTTTCATTTATCTCTTCTACTTCATCATCACCCCCTCGGTCAGGTGATATTGAAGCAGTCTTGCTTAAGGCACTGCTTAAGTCTTGGACCTCTTCGGTCTTCTTCCTTCTGCTGGGTCCGGGTGTATCATGTTCTTTGTGCATGGTCTCTGGGTTGTCAGGGTTAGACATCTCTGCAGGCTATGTGGGAATAAGGAGGTTTGTCGACCAGTCCTTAGTGATCTCCTCAAGGTTCTCTTCCGTGAGCTTGTAGTACAACTGAATCTCCTCCTTATGCTCATCTTCTCGCGTTGTAATGTAGATGAAGTGTCGATCTGCACAGAACTTCATCAGGGGTCCCAACCTCTATAGGGTGTTTGGAGTCATGTGAGGTTCAGCTTCGATGTCTCTCTTCAGCTGGAGGTAATATGTGTGAAAAACAGCGTCCAACTGCCACTATTTTCTAATATCGCTCAAGTGCTAGAGCATGGTGAACTTCACATCAAGTGGCTCGAATGGCTTGATGTCCAGGAAGATCGCACCTTCTGGCATTTCCCAATCAAAAAACATGATGAGGATCATGAGCCACCTAAAATGGAATTCATAGCCATGATCCTATGCTTCGCGGCAGTCGAGTTCAAGTTGATTAACTAGGTACTTTGCCTAGTTCATCTGTAGACGTTCCACGCACTTCCCTGCAAGGTCAACAACAAATCCTGTGACATGTGTGGGTCAGTTCTTCCTTACTAGCTTTCCTGCAATTAATTTTCATGTTAGGCGCACTGCTCCATTCTGGATGGAAGCTACCTTATAGCCTCGCGTCCCCTTCTCAACATCATCGTATGTATCCTTGATCTTCTGTGCTAGTGCACGATCTTTGGCTTTTCTTGGATAAAAGTCCTGCGGGTCGGGTCCTTGCATACTCAATCCAGTGATCTTATGGATCAACGTCGGATCGATTGTGATACGGAGGTCGAGCCATAAGTAGCCTCCATGGTAACATGAAAGTAGTAGCTTGACACAGACGTTAGCTTCCTGGTGACTTCCAAAGTGTGGGATTTTCATTACATTCAACAGGGTGGACTATGCGAGGTTCATCATCCACAACTGGGGGATTATCTTCAAATTATTCTCCTTCGTCTTGGTCTAGTATTTGTACGGGGCGAGCATGCTATGGTTCTTGCGATCTCCGAGGTTGAAGTCGTTGAACTTCAATGCTGTGATATTGTCCTAATGTGCTCTTACTGCGTGTATCCCCTTCGAGAGGTATGCAGTAACCACGATGTACTCAAAATCTCTTGGCACACTATCTCGACTCACCGCGTCGGCCAGAGGTAGGATGTAATCAGGCAATATGGTCAGGATCAACTTCGTATTTTCTAGGTCATCTCTGTGCTTGGTTCTCTTCTCTGTTGTTGGACGGGATGGCCCAGATCCGCAAGCATTCGATGAAGAGGCTTGCGATCTTCTCATCGACGACGCTTGTACACCCACACACATTACTCTTTCAGTCATGAGGTCAATGAGTACCTCCTTCACAGACTCTTCGACTGCGCTAAGTTCTTCGAACATACGCGCTCATGGTTGAATCTCTCGAGTTTGAAGAGTAACTAGTCAATGCAATGAGACAGATGGTGATAGTGTGATGATCACTATGCGAAATCAACTAATCTACAAGCTCAAATTCATGGTTAGTAAAAGTGTTCTCAATGCAAGTTTCGACGAAATAAATAGATAACGAAGCAACAGATCTCTCCAACGAGCAAGAAGCCTCCATTAACTTAGTTTTGTCCATTATGATATGATCCCATTGGTCTGATGGTGAAATGTCTGACCATAAATGCCTTTCTACTCGTTCGGGGTGTCGGTCTAGCAGTTATATTGTTCCCAATGGCTATATTGCTTCGCTATGGCGAAGTGCCATGTGACGTTGTTCTGATATCCTGGCGAAGTTCCTATTTTGGAAATTTTCCCTTTGCGAAGTTCCCTCTGGAACCTTCTATAAATTTCGATCTTTTCTCTCTTCTTGCTGAGCTTTCGAGCCTTCTTTCCGATGAGCTTTGTCTCGTTATTCCTCTTTATATTTTGATTCTTGTCTTCTTTTGGCATAGTAACTTCGCGCTATTGAGATTCTTTCCTAAGATTCAAGGGTAATACTTCTTCTCTAGCTAGGGTAGATGCTCTACTCTCCTGTACCTCATGTGTCCTTCCAACTTCGACATCCAAGTCTCCAGTCCTAAGTAGCTTCGATCTGTTCTCCTGTTCTTCAATCAACTGCGTGATCCTCCTAGTCATGAAATCTTTTAATTCTTTCTTTTTCTGCTCTAAGACTTCTTCTTGTTTCCTTCTAGACCGGTCCTTCTCGATCCAAGGTTTTCCTAGTAACATAGTAAATGGAACGTTGTTCTCAATAAATTTAACAACCTCAAAATCTTCCTTTGTCAAAGTTCTATGAGCACTCATAGATATCTAGGTAAGTCTTCCACATAGGTTTATTAGTTTTCCTTTGAATAATCCTATTCCTCCCAATGAAGGAATCATAGCAGGCTCCCCTAAAAGTTCCCAATTTCTTTATGTCACGATATTCACCCGTGTTTCCTCATATAGAACACAGTCAATGTCGAAGTCTCATATTCTTGCTTCAATGCACTCTTTTTCTTTGAAGATCTTTGATAAGTTGATATGTCGGTGGTCATTCAGGGTTTCTTTCATCTGTAGCAATACTTTCTCTAATTCTTTCTAGGGTTCTGCCATAATCTCAGTTTATGGATCTGCCTTAGGGTTTTCTTGGTTCATATTCATTTTATCAACCTTAGCAATCATTCTAGGAAAATCCAATACTTCATGGTCCATAGATGTACAACAAAGACAACTAGATATTCTACTAGGGCATTCCTTAGCCAAAAGTCTCGATCTTCTGCAACTATAACAAAGGGTTAATCCTTGTTTTCTTTTAAATGATCCCCAACTTTTCCTGTACTGCGCACTAGGATCATAGTAGCTAACTTGCAAAAAAATATTTCTAGAATCCTGCATCCATTTGTTAGTCCAAACATTCTCTCTATGCATAGGTATAACATATCTTTCATTATTCTTATCAGATCTACTCATATCAAATCTTCTTTCATCTATCAGTGCCCTGGTTTTCAAGCTAGGACAAATCTTATCAAACATACCTAGATCCATACTTTAGAAACAAAAATTTCCACTAATCTTATCTTCAACAGAGCACAAAGCTTCCATATCTAAAACTTTTCACTATTCTAACCTTTATCAGAGCACAGAGCTTGCAAATCTTACCTCTTTAAGAAAAAAAATCTCACTTTTACCTTTCTTAGAGCACAAATCTTTAAGATCTTACCTCTTTTCTTCAGATCTGACCCTTATTCTTGGCACAAAGCTTCACAAATCAAGTGGAATGTTGTGCACTAGGGATATGGATCTATGCACGGAGCTTTCACAGTTTCAGGTCGGATCTTCACATAGAGCTTCTTTTTCCTCAGTTCCCATCAATCACAGTTTTAGTCCCAGCAACGAAACCATTTGTTGGCACAGGGACAGACCCAAGGTTCAACGTTATAACAACGCACCAAAAAAACATTAACTACCGTCCCTTTCAGCAACACCTGTAGAGAAGATGAAGTCTCACTCGAGGTAGAGGCATGGGTGGTTGCAGGACTCCAATGTCTGCAACCTTAGCTGGGACACAGATCTGTCACTATAACACCTTAATAGGGCACTTAATAGTTATAGTTCATCAATATCCAGTCTTATTTTACAGCACAGTTAAACTCTAATTACAGAGCATTGCAGTATTTAACTAGATCTACTATATTCAAGCACTAAGCACATCCACATAGGCCAAATCTAGTATTCATCCATACTGTCAAGCACATAGCATTAACATATCTATCTACCATTCATCTATATCGAAGCACTAAGCAATTTAACATATAAACACATCAATACATCGCACAAAGAAGAGAAACACAACATGTATGTGGTTCACCCCCACCCTAGGGCTACGTCCACCAACTCTTTGTCTTCTTTATTAGCTTCTTCAATCAGTTACATGCACAGAGCCACAAAAACCCTACTCCGCAGAGGACAAGATATCTGCGCACCTTGCTAGATCCTCCTTCCTCGGGCTAGGTTACAGCACTAAGCCTCTTCTCAATCTCTTACACTCTATTGCACTCAGCTCTACAAGCCTCATACAATATGCACAAAAGTAATGTCCACTCAACACTTAGTACTTTCGATCACATAGATCGAACTACTTCGTACATTGCTCAACCTTCTATTTATACTTTACAAAATAGACCTAAACATGGGTAAACCCATGGGCCGACATCCCCATACCCATTACATAATCCTGAATCTCAAAAAGGGCCCTAAAAGGGGCCAAGATCCCACGATGTCCACTTCGTCTTACGCTCCGCATTCGACAGCCTGTCGAAGTCCCAAAAATAGGTCAAACCTGACCAAGGATCCTCAAAACTTGGTCAAGGGCCAACACCTTGGAAATACAAGACGATGGAGAGAACATAGTAAGTGGTTTACATGGCTAAAACGTTGGTTTTCACTTCCAGAAAATCATCCTATTTTAATGGAAAATTAATTAAATTAAAAAAAATAATAATAATAATTAAATTTTTTATTAAAAAGGGAGAGGGACCCATTTTCAATATACTTATATTAATGATGTGAGTTGATTAATGAGGAATTAATTAGGAATTAATTAAAGGAAATGTTTCAAGAAGAAACTTGTATGAGAATTTCTAGAAGGGAGAAACCCTAACTACTCAAGTAGTTAGAAAATCTCTTCTTAAAAAGAGAAGAGAGACTTCATCAATGGGTCAAAGAATTTGTATTGTGAGAGGGGCATGGAAGAATATCATAGGAAGAAGAAGGTACAACCATGGATACACAATCAAGCTTCTGATCAAAAGAAATAAATCTCCATCTTCTCCATTCTTTCTATTCTTCTACACCACTTCTCATAGCTTTATGCTTGAATCTCAGAGTTGGGCACAAGGCTGAGTTGTTGAGTGTTTTTCTTATATTCTTCTAAGATATTTTCTTATATGATCATGGAGTATTTGCGGCCACATACATGGCTATCAAAGATTTTGTAATAAAGAACATCTTTCATGAATACAACTCCACAAAGAATTGATTTGGGGTTGATCTAGACTATATCTTGTAACTTTGAGTTTTAAGTATGAGATATTTGAGGTTGACCTATCGAACTCCCTTTTGATCTTGATAGCAATACTCTTTTAAAAAAAATTGAGATGATCAAATTCTCTCCTATTTTTCATGAAGAAGACATGGATGTATTTATATATGATTAAAATGATTGTGTGTGATGTTGATCACAATTTAATTCTGATGTTGAAGCCCTCCTTCAATATTTTATTATTGTAAAAAGACTTTTTCTGCACATGTTGGGTTATTGAAGAACCATTTTCATTTAAATCCAAGAAATAAATATTTGGGGTTTGTTGTCTAGCACTCTCCCTACTCTAAGATATTCAAAGATATATTTTTTATCCAAAGAGGAGAACCACCTCTCTAAAAACAAGGGGGGACTAATGTCCTCATGAGGTTGTCATTTCGGTCCTGACGGATTCAAGCGTCAACACTTCTCAACTAGTAAATCCTAATAGGGAGGTGAACTGCGCTAGAATGAAGCAACAATTAATCTAGAAAAAATAAAAGTAACAAGAAAAAAAAAAGAGCCTTAAAGAAAAAATGTTTAGTTTATTATGTTGGCCAACTAGTCTTAATGTAGGAAAACTATGGGTCCACTCAATATGCACATAGTCCAAGGGATAATAAAGAAACGATAAATAACTCATGTGCATAGCCTGAAGGATGGAAATATGCAACCACATGCTTAGACAACTAGTTGTTGGAATGAGAGACGTTCCCTTTAAGGGCTAGTTGTTATCATATTGATGGGTGTGCCCTCCTTAGGGAGGACTCCCTAATTGTCTTCATTGTTCACTGAGTTGGACACAATTGATCTTAGTGGTACATCCTCCTTAGGGAGGTTTCCTAGGTTATCTACATCAATACCTCCTGGTTTAGTTTGAAAGCATCCTCGCTTTCCTCTTAGTTTAAGAATGAGATCACAAAAAATGTTGCCTGCAAGCGCTATAAATTACTCTAGGTACCCTAGAAGTGAGGTGAAGCACTGAGGATGATGGACTATTGTGAATACGAAGGAGTTAGGAAGATCTATTTCTTAAAACCTGAGAATGAACTATCTGATGTTAATATAACAAAGAGTGTTGGTGAGAGTGTCAAGCTCCGGATCCATGTATATACTTGGATTTGGAAGAAAAAAGAAATGTACTACACAATCTATGTTAATAAATAGACAAATAGTGGAGAGATAAATAGATGGAAAATATATAGTGTCTGGTTACATGCACTAAGGCCTTTGAAGTTTCGATTTGGCAATATTGGTGCAATGTGAGAATGGGGCAATTGTCTATCCACCTAATAACTTGAATCATTGCTATAGAAATTGTGAAACCTTGGCCAATAGAAAGAAACATGTGCATGTTACCCATTGGTGAGATGATGGGTTGTATGTGTGCGGTTAGGTCTGTGTGTCATCATTGTTGGTTGAGGAGGAGTCAAAACATAAGGACACAAAAAGTTACAATGTAAATACTATAGGTCTGTGAGGTGATGTAGAAAAAGGTGGAAAAAGGGTGTAATGATGGTGGAGGTATGACATGTCCTATCTAGTGGAATGATTTGAGTTGGCATGTATGATAATAAAAAAGAATAAGTGATGATTTGGATGGCTCCACTGATCAAAATATTGAAAGAAGATGGTAACCCATAGAAAACTAGGGTTAAGTGGAGGTTGTCTAATAGAGATGACCCTAAACAATGAATGAATTGGTGGGTCATGGCGTGCTAGTGATTAATATGAGTCTACAAAGAAAAAGAGCTAAGAAAGATGCCATAGAGAAATGATGATTTCCATGTTGTGAGTGTGGGTGGTCTGTATAGAGTGTGATATACATGTATATATTGTTGCTCTGAAGACAAGAGATGGCATGTCTGGTTGAGTCTATGCATATGAATGAAGGGCATTGTTGTCACCACGATCCCCCTAGTTTTGTCATGACGCTAGATGTCCCTATGACAATGCAACTAAGGTTCATAAAAGGTTGGTGAATACTGTGCCATGCAGATAAGAGGGGATCAATGTGGTACCATTGAATCATGCCTATATATTGTATCCAACAACAAGGGTGTTTTGGTTGTAGTTTTACTCTGAGAATATGTATCGTTCATTGTTATTGGATGACTAAAGAGAGTAGTGTTGTTGTTGCAAATGAGAGTGTGTGATGGCTATAGAAGTTGTATGTTGGTTACACTAGACAATGTAGTGATATAGTGATCCATGTGGCTTTAAGAAAGAGGATTTTTTGCACTAGGTATGTTTGGGGATTGAGGGGTATGTTGTGTTGTTAGACTATATTGTAGATGTGTTGGAGAATTGGTTGTGTATATTTTCTTGTTGTTCATTGAGAACACTATATTGAAGGAAGGAAAATACTAGATAGATAGGCATAGAGGGGGTTGATGATAATTCCTCTAAGATATAGTATATATGGTAGCTACGGGAATGGGGAGGGTTAGAAAAATGAGTGAGAATCCCTAGGTGATCTGAAAACAGATCCAGAAGCCAGATAGGGCTTAAAAATGCTCAAAAATGAAAGTGCTCGGAATGCGACGAAACCTGTGCCATTGCGTCTGTCTCGTCTTCCTGAATCCGGTGGTATAATTTTTATCGCAAACGGAGTCCGTATGAGGAAGA
>JASDQU010258112.1:0-15032 GCA_032191745.1 Picea mariana | reverse complement strand
CTGTCTGAGATTCAACTTTCCTAGCTTTCTGAAAATCTGTAGCAGGCTTGAAATCACTTTCTACAATGTTTTCTTCCAAGTTACTTAAATATAGTCTTCTCAAAGCAAGTAATTGAGCATCTAGTTTTTCATCTGGTATTTTGTTAGGTAGTTTACCCTTTTGCTGCAAATAAAGGAGCGCAGATGATGTTTGTTTACATCTCAAATAGCGGTATTTTAGAACAACAATGATATGTTCTAAAAGATCTATGCAGTTTTTTAAACCAGATTTATTAAAGCTTTCATAACTATCCAACTTGAACATTGAATTTTTTATTGTATTTGGGAACTCCTTATTTAAAGCTTCAATCAAATCTGGTCTAAATTTGGTGTACTCCACTTGACAAGAAACCAATTTTACTTCACTTTCTTTGATAACCTCCAACTGAAAATCGATGTGACTCTCATTGTGAGCATACCAATTCACAATTATTCCCAATATATCTAGATCTTTTCCATCTATGGATCCAAATAGATACATATCCGAAAACATATTCATGGGCGTTTCTATTTGAACATACCAATCATCCACAAAGTCATAGTTATTGGATGTATTGTACTTCCTAATCATTTCAAAAGGAGACGTTGAAACTGTTGTTGAAAATGCAATTTAAGTGGCATGATTTTTTTGTTTTTTGGATGACGGTTGTAGCATTTTGCTTGCTTTGGAGTTGAGGGACTCTGAAAACAATAATAAGAAATTTTTATCATAAATCACAATGAAATTATGATTACAAATTTTATCATACATTTTTCTATCAAATTTTGAAAGGACCATCTAATCTAACCATTTTTAAAGGAGTATAAATAATAATAAAAAAAACCATACCAATTTGAGGAGGAATCATTTGTGTATCGATTGTTTTCCTTTTTTTCTTCAATGCTTTACATGGAATTTCGGATGCGCTACATTCCATAGTTTCTGAAAACAATAGTTAAAAAATTGTCTATAATTTCAAATGGATNTATCAAATTTTGAAAGGACCATCTAATCTAACCATTTTTAAAGGAGTATAAATAATAATAAAAAAAACCATACCAATTTGAGGAGGAACCATTTGTGTATCAGTTGTTTTCCTTTTTTTCTTCAATGCTTTACATGGAATTTTGGATGCGCTACATTCCATAGTTTCTGAAAACAATAGTTAAAAAATTGTCTATAATTTCAAATGGATGGAAGAAAACATGCGATATCAAACACTACTAAAGAGCCTTATAATATATCATTTTTTTGCTTACATGCACAAGAACAAATACATTTATGTCCTATGCAAGCTACCCACATAATGATATAACAAAATTCATCTTGTGTCAAATTGCATACAAATATTATCTAACTATTTGTAAATGAGTATAAGTTAGAATTTAAAATGTCATACGAACATAATACTTGTGATGTGTCATATTTGCATTCACTTTTTTCCTTGATGTTTTCGTTTGAATTTCAGTTGCACCGTAGTTCTTATCATATGAAAATATTGTAAAATATAATATTACAATAATTTCAAAAGAATTAAAAGAACAAGAATTAAAAAATACAATTGTTTTCTATAACATCCCATTTCATACCTATGCACAACAACATGGAATTCCATATCATACACAACCTTACTACAAGAAAAACAATAGCTCCAAATTCTTCAATCAACATTAATATACTAGCATATTGTCTAACCATTTGTAACGATGTTTAAACCTATTTTGAAACTGCCATACCATTTAAAGAATATTTTGTTGGTGTATTCTGTGATTTTTCTTTTTTCTTCCGCGATTTTTCTTTTTTCTTGGATAATTCCTTTGAAATTTCACTCGCTTCATAGTCCATGATTTTTTAAAATAAAAATAAAAAACAATTGCCACAACTTGAAATTATTGAAGACAACATAAATTTATAAATATTATCATTTCTTGCGACATTGTACTTGTAACAAAATGAACAAGAATCATGACAATCATTTGAACAAAGATATTGCTAGAACATAAATTACATCATTTTGATTGTTCACTGAGGAAAACTAGCACCCACTAGCTTTCCTTCTAATAGAAGTGCATTGCCAACAACAACATTATATAGTGAAAGAAAACTAACTACTGCTCAATTTCCAGCTAAGAAAGGAATGAGTGTAAATCTTATGACAATGTCATATTTAAATATAATTATTCTTTCAATGGCTTTCCCTCTTGCACAAGCACTAGCACATCTCGAAAATCATCCCACCATGGGGGTAAGCTAGTGCATGCTAGTTTTCCCTCTTCAACAAGCACAAGCTCATCTCAAACAACACCATTCAATGTGGGGGAAAGCTAGCATGTGCTAGCTTTCCCCCAACACAATCACATCTTGAATAACATCATTCCAACATAGAGAAAGCTAGCGTGTGCTAGCTTTCCATCTTGCATAAGCACAAGTGCATCTCTAACAACATCATTCCACCATGGGGATAAGCTAGCGCATGCTATCTTTCCCTCTTGCACAAGCACAAGCACATCTCGAACAACATCATTTTAGCATGGAGGAAATCTTGCACATGATAGTCTTCTCTCTTGCACAAGCATAAGCTCATCTTGAATAACATCATTCAATGTGTGGGAAATCTAGCATGTGCTAGCTTTCCCCCTAGCACAATCACATCTCGAATAACATCATTCCAACATGGGGGAAAGCTAGCATGTGCTATCTTTCAATCTTGCAAAAGCACAAGTGCATCTCGAAAATGCTAGCTTTTCCTCTTGCACAAGCACAAGCACATCTCAAAAATCATTCCACCATGGGGGTAAGCTAGTGCGTGGTAGTTTTCCCTTTTGCAGAAGCACAAGCTCATCTCAAACAACATCATTCAATGTGGGGGAAAGCTAGCATGTGCTAAATTTCCCCCTAGCGCAATCACATCTCAAAAAACATCATTCCAACATGGGGTAAAGCTAGCGCGTGCTAGCTTTCCATCTTACAGAAGAACAAGTGCATATTGAACAACATCATTCCACCATGGGGGAAAGCTAGTGCGTGCTAGCTTTCCCTCTTGCACAAGCACAAGCGCATCTTGAAAAACATCAATTTAGCATGGAGGAAAGCTTGCACATGCTAGTCTTGCCTCTTGCACAAGCATAAGCTCATCTTGAACAACGTCATTCCACCATCAAGGAAATATAGCATGTGCTAGCTGAACAAGCACAAGTGCATCTTGAAACAACATCATTCCACCGTGGGAGAAAGCTAGTTTATGTTGGATTTCCCTTTTGTAGAAGCACAAGCACATCTTGAACAACATGATTCCACCATGGGGGAAAGCTAGTGCATGTTGGCTTTCCCTCTTGCACAAGCACTAGCGCATCTCGCAAATCATCCCACCATGGGGATAAGCTAGCGCGTAATAATTTTCCCTCTTCAACAAGCACAAGCTCATCTCAAACAACATCATTCAATGTGGGGAAAATATAGCATATTCTAGCTTTCCCCCAACACAATCACATCTCAAATAACATCATTCGAACATGGGGAAAGCTAGCGCGTGCTAGCTTTCCATCTTGCATAAGCACAAGTGCATCTCGAACAACAACATTCCACCATGGGGATAAGCTAGCGCGTGCTATCTTTCCCTCTTGCACAAGCATAAGTGCATCTTGAACAACATTATTTTATCATGGAGGAAAGCTTGCACATGCTAGTATTCCCTCTTGCACAAGCATAAGCTCATGTTGAACAACATCATTTCACCGTCAAGGAAATCTAGTATGTTCTAGCTTTCCCTCTTGAACAGGCACAAGTGCATCTTGAAACAACATCATTCCACCATGGGGGAAAGCTATTTTATGTTGGATTTCCCTCTTGCAAAAGCAGAAACACATCTTGGACAACATCATTCCACCATGGGGGAAAGCTAGTAGATGCTAGCTTACCCTCTTGCACACGCACTAGCGCATCTCGAAAATCATCTGACCATGTGGGTAAGCTAGCGCGTGCTAGTTTTCTCTCTTGCACAAGCACAAGCTCATCTCAAACAACATCATTCAATGTGATAGCTTTCCCCCTAGCACAATTACATCTCGGATAACATCATTCCAACATGGGGGACAGCTAGGGCATGCTAGATTTCCATCTTGCAGAAGCACAAGTGCATCTCGAACAACATCATTCCACCATGGGGGAAAGCTAGCGCATTCTAGCTTTCTCTCTTGCACAAGCACAAGCACATGTCGAACAATTATTTTAGCATAGAGGAAAGCTTGCACATGCTAGTCTTGCCTCTTGCACAAGCATAAGCTCATCTTGAACAACATCATTCCACCATCAAGGAAATCCAGCATGTGCTAGCTTTCCTCTTGAACAAGTACAAGTGCATCTTGAAACAACATCATTCCACCGTGGGGCAAAGCTAGTTTAGCTTTGGATTTCCCTCTTGCAAAAGCACAAGCACATCTCGAACAACATCATTCCACTGTGGGGAAAGCTAGCGCATGCTAGCTTTCCCTCTTGCACAAGCACTAGCTTATCTCGAAAATCATCTAACCATGAGGGTAAGCTAGCACATGCTAGTTTTCACTCTTGCACAAGCACAAGCTCATCTCAAACAACATCTTTCAATGTCAGGGAAATATAGCATGTGCTAACTTTCCCCTAGCACAAGCATAAGCTCATCTCAAACATTATCATTCAATGTGCTAGCTTTCCCCCTATCACAATTACATCTCGAATAACATCATTCCAACATGGGGGATAGCTAGCACGTGCTAGCTTTCCATCTTGTAGAAGCACAAGTGCATCTTGAACAACATCATTCCACCATGGGGGAAAGCTAGCGCGTGCTAGCTTTCTCTCTTGCACAAGCACAAGTGCATCTTGAAACAACATCATTCCACCGTGGGGGAAAGCTAGCGTGTGCTAGCTTTCCCTCTTGCACAAGCACAAGCACATCTCAAACAAAATCAATTTAACATGGAGGAAAGCTTCAACATGCTAGTTTTTCCTCTTGCACAAGCATAAGCTTATCTTGAACAACATCATTCCACTGTTAAGGAAATCTAGCATGTGCTAGCTTTCCCTCTTGAACAAGCACAAGTGAATATTGAAACAACATCATTCCACTGTGGGAAAAAAATAGTTTATGTTGGATTTCCCTTTTGCAAAAGCACAAGCACATCTCAAACAACATGATTCCACTGTGGGGGAAAGGTAGCGCGTGCTAGCTTTCCCTCTTGCACAAGCACTAGTGCATCTCAAAAATCATCCCACCATGGGGGTAAGCTTGCACATGCTAGTTTTCTCTCTTGCACAAGAAAAATCTCATCTCAAACAACATCATTCAATGTGGGGGAAAGATAGCATGTGCTAGCTTTTCCCCTAGCACAATCACATCTCGAATAACAACATTCCACCATGGGGGAAAGCTAGCGTGTGCTAGCTTCCCATCTTGCACAAGTAGAAGTGCATCTCGAACAACATCATTCCAACATGGGGGGAAGCTAGCGCTTGCTAGATTTCCCTCTTGCACAAGCTCATCTCAAACAACATCTTTCAATGTTGGGGAAATCTAGCATGTGCTAACTTTCCCCCTAGCACAAGCACAAGCTCATCTCAAACATTATCATTCAATGTGCTAGCTTTCCCCCTATCACAATTACATCTCGAATAACATCATTCCAACATGGGGGACAGCTAGTGCATGCTAGCTTTCCATCTTGCAGAAGCACAAGTGCATCTCGAATAACATCATTCCACCATGGGGGAAAGCTAGCGCATGCTAGCTTTCCATCTTGCACAAGCACAAGCGCATGTCGAACAATTATTTTAGCATGGAGGAAAGCTTGCACATGATAGTCTTCCCTCTTGCACAAGCATAAGCTCATCTTGAACAACATCATTCCACCATCAAGGAAATCTATCGTGTGCTAGCTTTCCCTCTTTAACAAGCACAAGTACATCTTGAAAATACATCATTCCACTGTGGGGGAAAGCTAGTTTATCTTTGGATTTCCCTCTTGAAAAAGCACAAGCACATCTCGAACAACATCATTCCACCATGGGGGAAAGCTAGCGCATGATAGCTTTACCTCTTGCACAAGCACTAGTGGATCCCGAAAATCATCCGACCATGAGGGTAAGCTAGCGCATGCTAGTTTTCACTCTTGTACAAGCACAAGCTCATCTCAAACAACATCATTCAATTTGAAGGAAATCTAGCATGTTCTAGCTTTCCCCCTAGCACAATCACATCTCGAATAACATCATTCCAACATGGGGGAAAGCTAGCACGTGCTAGCTTTCAATATTACAGACGCACAAGTGCATCTCAAACAACATCATTCCACCATGGGGGAAAGCTAGCGCGTGATAGCATTCCCTCTTGCACAAGTGCAAGCGCATCTCAAACAACATCAATTTATCATGGAGGAAAGCTTGCACAAGCTAGTTTTCCCTCTTTCACAAGCATAAGCTCATCTTGAACAACATCATTCCACCATCAAGGAAATCTAGCGTGTGCTAGCTTTCCCTCTTGAACAAGCACAAGTTCTTCTTGAAACAACATCATTCCACCGTGGGAGAAAGCTAGTTTATGTTGGATTTCCCTCTTGCAAAAGCACAAGCACATCTTGAACAACATGATTCCACCATGGGGGAAAGCTAGTGTAGGCTGGCTTTCCCTCTTGCACAAGCACTAGTGCATCTCAAAAATCATCCCACCATGGGGGTAAGCTAGCGCGTGCTAGTTTTACCTCTTCAACAAGCACATGCTCATCTCAAACAACATCATTCAATGTGGGGGAAATCTAGCATGTGATAGCTTTCCCCCGGCACAATCACATCTCAAATAACATCATTCCAACATGGGGAAAGCCAATGTGTGCTAGCTTTCCATCTTGCATAAGCAAAAGTGCATCTTGAACAATATCATTCCACCGTGGGGATAAGTTAGCGCATGCTATCTTCCCTTCTTGCACAAGCAGAAGCACATCTTGACCAACATCATTTTAGCATGGAGGAAAGCTTGCACATGGTAGTCTTCCCTCTTGCACAAGAATAATCTCATGTTGAACAACATCATTCCATCATCGAGCAAATCTTACGTGTGCTAGCTTTCCCTCCTGAACAGGCACAAGTGCATCTTAAAACAACATCATTCCACCGAGGGGGAAAGCTAGTTTATGTTGGATTTCCCTCTTACAAAAACAGAAACACATATCGGACAACATCATTCCACCGTGGGGGAAAGTTGGCGGATGCTAGCTTACCCTCTTGCACAAGTACTAGTGCATCTCGAAAATCATCCGACCATGTGAGTAAGCTAGCGTGTGCTAGTTTTCCCTCTTTCACAATCACAAGTTTGTCTCAAACAACATCATTCAATGTGCTAGCTTTCCCCCTAGCACAATTACATCTCGAATAACATCATTCAAACATAGGGGACAGCTAGCGCATGCTAGCTTTCCATCTTGTAGAAGCATAAGTGCATCTCGAACAACATCATTCCACCATGGGGGAAAGCTAGCGCGTGCTAGATTTCTCTCTTGAAACAAGCACAAGTGCATGTCGAACAATTCTTTTAGCATGGAGGAAAGCTTGCATATGCTAGTCTTCCCTCTTGCACAAGCATAAGCTCATCTTGAACAAAATCATTCCACCGTCAATGAAATCTAGTGTGTGCTAGCTTTCCCTCTTCAACAAGCACAAGTGCATCCTGAAACAACATCATTCCACCATGGGGGAAAGCTAGTTTAGCTTTGTATTTCCCTCTTGCAAAAGCACAAGCACATCTTGAACAACATCATTCCACCATGGGGGAAAACTATCATGCTAGCTTTCCCTCTTACACAAGCACTAGCGTATCTCGAAAATCATCCGACCATGAGGGTAAGCTAGTGCATGCTAGTTTTCACTCTTACACAAGCACAAGCTTATCTCAAACAACGTCATTCAATATGGGGGAAATCTAGCATGTGCTAGGTTTCCCCCTAGCACAATCACATCTCGAATAACATCATTCCAACATGGGGGAAAGCTAGCGTGTGCTAGCATTCAATCTTACAGAAGCACAAGTGCATCTCGAACAACATCATTCCACCATGGGGGAAAGCTAGCGTGTGATAGCTTTCCCTCTTGCACAAGTGCAAGCGCATCTAGAACAACATCATTTTATCATGGAGGAAAGCTTGCAGATGCTAGTCTTCCCTCTTGCACAAGCATAAGCTCATCTTGAACAACATCATTCCACCGTCAAGGAAATCTAGCGTGTGCTAGCTTTCCCTCTTGAACAAGCACAAGTGCATCCTGAAACAACATCATTCCACCATGGGAGAAAGCTAATTTATGTTGGATTTCCCTCTTGCAGAAGCACAAGCACATCTCGAACAACATGATTCCACCGTGGGGGAAAGCTAGTGCATGTTGGCTTTCCCTCTTGCACAAGCACTAGTGCATCTCAAAAATCATCCCACCATGGGGGTAAGCTAGCACATGCTAGGTTTCCCTCTTCAACAAGAACAATCTCATCTCAAACAACATCATTCAATGTGGGGGAAAGCTATCATTAGCTATCTTTCCCCCACCACAATCACATCTCGAATAACATCATTCCAACATGGGGAAAGCTAGCACATGCTAGATTTCCATCTTGCACAAACACAGGTGCATCTCGAACAACATTATTCCACCATGAGGGAAAGCTAGCACGTGCTAGCTTTGCATCTTGCACAAACACAGGTGCATCTCGAACAACATTATTCCACCATGGGGATAAGCTAGCGCGTGCTATCTTTCCCTCTTGCACAAGCACAAGCGCATCTCGAACAACATCATTTTGGCATGGAGGAAAGCTTGCACATGCTAGTCTTCCCTCTTTCACAAGCATAAGTTCATCTTGAACAACATCATTCCACCACCAAGGAAAGCTAGCGTGTGCTATCTTTTCCTCTTGAACAAGCACAAGTGCATTTTGAAACAACATCATTCCACCGTGGGGGAGGGCTAGTTTATATTGGATTTCCCTCTTGCAAAAGCACAAACACATATTGGACAACATCATTCCACCATGGGGGAAAGCTAGTGGATGCTAGCTTTCCCTCTTGCACAAGCACTAGTGCATCTCAAAAATCATCCGACCATGTGGGTAAGCTAGCGCGTGCTAGTTTTCCCTCTTGCACAAGAACAAGCTCATCTCAAACAACATCATTCATTGTGAAGGAAAGCTAGCATGTGCTAGCTTTCCCCCTAGCACAATCACATCTCGAATAACATCATTCCAACATGAGGGAAAGCCAGCGCGTGCTAGCTTTCAATCTTCCAGAAGCACAAGTGCATCTCGAAAATGCTAGCTTTTCCTCTTGCACAAGCACTAGCGCATCTCAAAAATCATCCCACCATGGGGGTAAGCTAGCACGTGCTAGTTTTCCCTTTTGAAGAAGCACAAGGTCATCTCAAACAACATCATTCAATGTGGGGGAAAGCTAGCATGTGCTATATTTCCCCCTAGTGTAATCACATATCAAATAACATCATTCTAACATGGGTGAAGGCTAGTGTGTGCTAGCTTCCCATCTTGCAGAAGCACAAGTGCATATTGAACAACATCATTCCATCATGGGGGAAAGCTAGCGCGTGCTAGCTTTCCCTCTTGCACAAGCACAAGTGCATCTTGAACAACATCAATTTAGTATGGAGCAAAGATTACACATGCTAGTTTTGCCTCTTGCACAAGAATACACTCATCTTGAACAACATCATTCCATCATCAAGGAAATCTAGTGTGTGATAGCTTTCCCTCTTCAACAAGCACAACTGCATCTTGAAACAACATCATTCCACCATGGGGGAAAGCTAGTTTATGTTGGATTTCCCTCTTGCAAAATCACAAGAACATCTTGAACAACATGATTCCATCATGGGGGAAAGGTAGCGCGTGCTAGCTTTCCCTCTTGCACAAGCACTAGCGCATCTTGAAAATCATCCCACCATGGGGGTAAGCTTGCATGTGCTAGTTTTCCCTCTTGCACAAGAACAAGCTCATCTCAAACAACATCATTCAATGTGGGGGAAGGCTAGCATGTGCTAGATTTCCCCCTAGCACAATCACATCTTGAATAATAGCATTCCACCATGGGGGAAATCTAGGACGTGCTAGCTTTCCATCTTGCACAAGCAGAAGCGCATCTCAAACAACATCATTCCAACATGGGGGAAAGCTAGTGCATGCTAGCTTTCCCTCTTGCACAAGTAAAAGCGCATCTCGAACAACATCATTTTAGCATGGAGAAAAGCTAAAATCTAGCTTTCCTCTTGCACAAAGCATAAGCCCATCTTGAACAACATAATTCCTTTGTCAAGGAAATCTAGCGTGTGTTAGCTTTCCCTCTTGAACAAGCACAAGTGCATCTTGAAACAACATCATTCCACAATGGGGGAAAGCTAGTTTATGTTGGATTTCCCTCTTGTAAAATCACAAGCACATCTCGAACGACATGATTCCACCGTGGGCAAAAGCTAGCATGTGCTAGCTTTCCCTCTTGCACAAGCACTAGGGCATCTCGAAAATCATCCCACCATGGGTGTAAGCTTGCTTGTTCTAGTTTTCCCTCTTGCACAAGAACAAGCTCATCTCAATCAACATCATTCAATGTGATAGCTTTCCCCCTAGCACAATTACATCTCGAATAACATCATTCCAACATGGGTGACAACTAGTGCGTGCTAGCTTTCCATCTTGCAGAAGCACAAGTGCATCTCGAACAACATCATTCCACCATGGGGGAAAGCTAGTGTGTGCTAGCTTTCCCTCTTGTACAAGCACAAGCACATGTCGAACAATTATTTTAGCAAGGGGGAAAGTTTGCACATGCTAGTCTTCCCTCTTGCATAAGCATAAGCTCATCTTGAACAACATCATTCAATCGTCAAGGAAATCTAGTGTGTGCTAGCTTTCCCTCTTGAACAAGCACAAGTGCATCTTGAAACAACATCATTCCATCGTGGGGGAAAGCTAGTTTAGCTTTGGATTTCCCTCTTGCAAAAGCACGATCACATCTCAAAAATGCTAGCTTTTCCTCTTACACAAGCACTAACACATCTTGAAAATCATCCCACCATGGGGGTAAGCTAGTGCATGCTAGTTTTCCCTCTTGCACAAGCACAAGCTCATCTCAAACAACATCATTCAATGTGGCGGAAAGCTAGCATGTGCTAGATTTCCCCCTAGCGCAATCATATCTCGAATAACATCATTCCAACATGGGGGAAAGCTAGTGTGTGCTAGCTTTCCATCTTGCAGAAGCACAAGTGCATCTCGAACAACATCATTCCACCATGGGCGAAAGCTAGCGTGTGCTAGCTTTCCCTCTTGCACAATCACAATCGCATCTTGAACAACATCAATTTAGCATCGAGGAAAGATTGCACATGCTAGTTTTGCCTCTTGCACAAGCATAAGCTCATCTTAAACAACATCATTCCACCGTTAAGGAAATCTAGCATGTGCTAGCTTTCCCTCTTCAACAAGCACAAGTGCATCTTGAAACAACATCATTCCACGATGGGGGAAATCTATTTTATGTTGGATTTCCCTCTTGCAAAATCACAAGCACATCTCGGACAACATGATTTCACTATGGGGGAAAGGTAGTGCGTGCTATATTTCCCTCTTGCACAAGCACTAGCGGATCTCGAAAATCATCCCACCATGGGGGTAAGTTTGCACGTGCTAGTTTTCCCTCTTGCACAAGAACAGGATCATCTCAAACAACATCATTCAATGTGGGGAAAAGCTAGCATGTGCTAGCTTTCCCCCTAGCGTGATCACATCTCGAATAACAACATTCCACCACGGGGGAAAGCTAGCGCATGCTAGCTTTCCATCTTGCACAAGTAGAAGCACATCTCGAACAACATCATTCCAACATGGGGGAAAGCTAGCGCTTGCTATTTTTCCCTCTTGCACAAGCAGAAGCGCATCTCGAACAACATCATTTTAGCATGGAGGAAAGCTTGCAGATGTTAGTCTTCCCTCTTGCACAAGCATAAGCTCATCTTGAACAACATCATTCCTTCATCAAGGAAATCTAGCATGTGCTAGATTTCTCCCTAGCACAACCACATCTCGAATAACATCATTCCAACATGGGGGAAAGCTAGCACGTGCTAGCTTTCCATCTTGCAGAAGCACAAGTGCATCTCAAACAAGCACAGGAAAAAGTAGCCTCCAAAGTGTTTTTATCAACCCCTTTTTCTCTCTTATATGCCCCCCTCATAACAATAAACTTTGTAACGATTGGAAAAGGAGTTTTTGGACCAACAATTTTCTCTTCAAGTTTTCATGCTTTTTTTTTTAGCATGCTCTGCCTCTTCTTGATGTTACATTTACTTTTGAAGATGACCATAGTCTGATCCAATTCCTTATCTAATCTCTTCAATATATTTCACTGGTTTCATTCTCATGAACATTAGATTTTACCCATATTATTGCTAAATTTCATCTTTGTTATCTCAAACAACAAATTGTGTAAAAATTTTCTCCTTAAGCTACATGCAATTTTTCTTATTTCCTTCTCTCAACAACCAAACTCTCTTTTCACTCATAATCCCAGTTCTCTTGTCCTCCAAAATTGAATTCAACTTCATTTGATGATTTGGATAGTAGTATTTGTGTTGGCCTCTTCTTCCTTTCTTCCACTTGTCTGTCCTCTTCTATGCATTGTTCTCTATTTACCTTTTGTTTCTTATCCTCTAGAGCACTATTATTTTCTTGAAAGTTTCTCTTTAGGCTTCAAGCATAACTAGTATGCTAAGACAATTGACTGAATGGTCACATTATTAATCTCATCTTCAATGGCATATGTAAGATCATTCACATATAGCGATGGCTTCTTCACTTCCCTCACTTTGTTTAAAACATATATATAGTCTCTGGAATTATTTTGTGCATTCTTTCATTTCCATCTCCTTCTATCTTAGGTTTTGTAGCTTCTTAAAAATAATTAGGGAATGACAAACATGAAATAACTTAACCTTGAACTTAGAAACCATTTTGTCCCAAATTTGTACTTATCTTTTCCCTTCTTCTATCTATCTAGATATGAATTATCCTACCATGGGGATGCATGAACTTTCAACTTAGTACATGCAAACTTTACTCTTCTATGGTGTTCACTTTGTTCAAAATCAAAGGACCTTTCCATTTCCCCAATCCATCCTAATAAGTATTTTGGAATCAGACTTGATGAGAATGTAGGATTCTGCATTATAGGTCTACATCCCGGATTTGTGATAGACCTTATCACTTTCTCCTCCTAAGAATTTGATTTTGTAATTTCTTCTCTTGGGTCTTCCTATTACTCTACATTGCCACTCACATCATCAAACTTACTGCAATTTGCTTTCTATGGGATTCTTCCATGACCTCCATTTTGGGAGATATTGCTCTAAAAAACCATATGATCTCATTATAAACCTCTTCTTCATGTCCTCTACCTATCTTAACTAGTAGTCTAGTACTCTTCCTCTCCTACATGACATGTTTCTATTGATATGAAATCTCCTTCTTTTTTTGCAGCTCTCCTTTATAGATTATTCTCACAATTCTACCCAATAATACTCCACCAACACTTTGTTCTCCCTCAATAACTCTACACAACAATATCCTCTTATTTGATTTATCTCTTATGATGTAGGTATCAACCTTCTCTAATACTAGATGGTGCAACTACTAGCTGCAACGTCTAAGAGTGCACAACAATACACATAAGTAAACACACAAACACATGGAATGGAAGATAATAGAACAACTTGTCTATTATGCTTAAAATTTGAGAAGTACATTTGGCAGTGTTGGACTCTTGTACAATGTACTATTACAAAATATGACGTTCAAGGAACTTTTCCAAAATTACATGTCAGGTAATAGGTTACAATGTCAATTTAGGATTACAACAAGAGTCATGAATGGATTATTCTCTAAATCGATTTAATTGTTGAGTTGCTCACTACACAAGTTCTTCTTTATTACTTGGCTTTGTCACCTTCATCTTCTTCACGAGGAAACTATCTTTCTCTATGGTTGAATGGATGATAGATTCCCTCCCAATGAATACCTTATGACCACTATATAAATACCATATTCAACTCCTCAACCTCCATGATTGTCCTCATGCGATTTTCCTTGTGAGATCATTGCCACACTAAGCACATGAGTTGGCCACGTGTGATCTTTTCATTGGTTGTGGGAATTTGGGTGATTCCCCCCTTGATATCCACTCATAATACTACAACTATTTATTTAGTGAAAGATCAAACTACACATATATCCATGGCATTTTTGGTGTCCACCTCCCCAAACCCCTCCCAAAATTCATGCGGTGAGATATCCTCACTGATCGCAGTTGCTAATGGATGATTGTTGATTTCTTTGTAGTTTCTTACTCAATTCTCATTCTCATTCTCTTTACCAACAAGAAATAACTTCTTAATTGAAAATATGGCCTTAAGGTTGTCTCAAAACTACCCTTAAAGTTGCCTCAGGTTACTGCCCAGAACTGAGTTATTTGACCCACGGACCTGTGGACTTGATAGTGAATTAAGAGGCCATGAAACCAGATCAGATGTCAATGAATGGAGATGAGCCTCTCAAATATTTGAGTCAGGCCATGCAAGATAGGATACACTAGACTGTTAGTGGCAAGTACTCTACTGATAACAATAATTCAGAAGATATATCAGGAAATTCGTCACAAGTCCTATAAATTGTCTTTTGATACCCCTCCCATTAACATATTTTCAGCTAGAACAAGTCATGAGACCAAATGGCATTCATTTTGTGTCTATCTTAAAAACAATTTAAAAAAATAGTCAAACTGATGTTGACATTCAAGACATAGTTTTCCATCGCTATAAAAAGTCACATTCTCATCTTAGTTTCCCCTATCTATTCCATAGATGTGTAAGAACACAACATAGAAATGCTTGTCCTGAAGCAAGAATAAGCATACACACTTTCTGCTAATGAAAAACAAGGAGA
>JASDQU010258110.1:0-13496 GCA_032191745.1 Picea mariana | reverse complement strand
GATATGTTAATGATTCCAAGTTTCATATTTGTATTTGACTGAAGGTCCAGCTAGCTTGCAAAGTATCAAATTGATATTTCAAGTTTATAAACCAAATATGAAATGAATCCAAGCACCATTTGATATCGTCACAAGAGAGACAAATGTAAATAATGTTGCGACGAATTTCCTTTACTATCGACGAAAAAAGTCCGTTGATAATTTTATGCCTTTAGTATGTAATTTTGTACAAAAATAATGGATCTTGGGGACTACACCATGGTCAAGGAATGAGGAACGAGGAACAAAAATTGCATGAGGACTAGACAGCGACAACAGGGACCTGCGAATGGGGCCAACATTGAAATTTTATATGTCTCATCAACCTTTAGTATTTGTCATTGTTTGGTTAGTTATTATTCATTGAGGGGATAGCTGAGGCATTCTTGAAATTTCCTCGAGCTCTTCCAATATTTCCTTGTATTTTATTCTTCTAAATGTCGTCAACTCTCTACCATAACATCTAAGAAAGGAAACATTTTTTCTAATGGAATATTCCCACCAAATTAGAATTCAACCTTTGTCCCCTTGGGGCCTTGGACTTAGCTTCCATATTTTGGGGTGGACAACTTCCCCCACTCCCCTATTGAACAAAGGGTTAACTTCCATATTTATAGGACCATGCAAATAATTCTTTCTATTATTAAATATGTTAATTGCTTGGCTAGCAATTCTATCCTCCACTCAATTCCCATTTATATGATGTGTTGAGGTTCATTCTTCATTTCTACATTAATTTTTTGAGTGGGTATACGTTCCCTATATTTAAAAACAACTTAGTTAGTATGGTCATGGGATACCTTCATTTAATTTTACATTTACTAGTGGTAACATTGGTCAAGCCGTGTGATGGGTAATTTTCCTTCTCATCATTCACTTGAGTGGATTCTTTTCCTTGGGTTTAGTTATTAGTTTTGATTCTATATTATAGCAACAAAAAACTTAGATTATCCATCTTCCAATTCCACAATGATCCACTATCAAATGATTTATTTCCTCTAAGAAATCCTCTAGTTATATGAGAATTAAGGGTTAGGTATGGCGAGAATGGTGTTACATGGTTTTCAAGGAGTGTAGGGCTTATATTATGGTGCAATGTAGTGTAGTCTATAAGAACAATCTCTATGCCAAACCTCAAAATGGATAGTACCATATATTAATGTTCACAAGACAAATATTCTTGGTATGTTTCCTTTGTGGATATGGTGTCTCAAGCCCTCAGTACACATGATACCAAACAATGAAATGTAACAATTTTACTATTGAATGATAGTGTTATGTCACCCATGGCTAAGGAAATAACTTAATTCTCTACTAATGATTCTCCTGTTATTTTGGTGTCACTAGACACATCTTCCTTTTCACCTATATCAATTGACATAGCCATGACCTTTGTATTCTCGAGATTGTAGGCCCATGTTATGGTAGGCTTTGATGTTGTTTCAGTGCTCTTGATGTGGAAATGTTGTATTATGGGTTATGGTAGATAAGCTCATTAGGATTTACAAGTCAGATAAAGGTTACATTGGTTTAGAATTGTGATTTATAGGGATTAGGGGTTAGGCATGGCGATAATTGAGGGTCCTATTTGAATCTTCTTAGAATTGAGATCCATTACATAGTCATTGAAAAAAGACAAAAGACTTATGTAGATGATATTAATTTGGTCTTTGTGTGGGACATTTTATGCCATTAGTATGTAATTTTGTACAAAACTAATGGATCTTGGGGACTGCACCATGGTCAAGGAATAAGGAACGAGGAATGATGATTGAGGAATGAAAATTTCACGAGGACTAGACACCAACAACAGGGACCTGCGAATGGCAACGCTGAAACTTTTTCAAACAGTTTCTGTATGCACTGAAATTTGTCATGGATAGACTATTGGCATGCCTCAATGATATGGGAGGGTTTCTAGACTCAAATTTGAGTGACACATCCACTTTATTCCATCATAAATTCATCATGTAAACCATAAAACCTAATTTTCTTTCAAAGTACCCAATTTGGTTGACGCAAGTTTTAGGCTTTCGTCGGTCTTTCTTCATTTTTCTTTCAAGTTCTACATTAATGTATATACAATGTATCTGCATCATAGTTGTGATGAAAAATCCCTCTATTTTGTTGATTTGTTAATCAACACCATCAAGATACTAGAGGTGGGAAATAGTGACATGTGAATGGGGCCAACGTTGAAATGTTTTCAAACTGTATCTGTATGCATTGAAATTTGACCTGGATAGACTATTCACATGCCTTAACGATATGGGAGGGTTTCTAGGTTAAACGAGTTAAGAGATTATAATAAATATGTGTAAGGAGTTATTATGGTTTGGGGTTTTCAAATTTAAGGGTTATAAGGGTTAAGTTTTAGGGGTGATATAGGTTTAGTGGGGTTTATGTCTATAACTATTAGTGGATATAGATAAACACTTAGGGTTAATGGGGTTATAGAAACTAGAAGCTATACATATTATAAGGGCTATTGGAAATGGGTTAATATTGGATAAAAGTTAATATTTAGTGGGTTTATGGATTAAGGGTTATATGAATTATGGGTTAGGTGTTAAGGTATATAAGGTTTAGGGGTAATAGGGGCTATACGTGTGAATGGTTTCAAGAATTATATGGATTAGAGGATATTAGTTAGAGACTAGTTGTTTAGGGGTTTTTATTTGGATGGTTTTATGTATTAATGGTTATTGGTTAGGAATTATGAGGGATGAGGATTATGGATAATTAATGTGAATGGTTAAAATCAATGTTGCAAACATCGACATCGACAAAATATTGCCAAGGGTCTGAAGACAAGAATATTGGCAACATCAGGAAACATATCGGAAAATGTCGTAAGAATGAAAAACAATGTTGTAAGAATGAAAATATCAAAAAATATTGGGGACCCTGATTTTGAAGATAATATCATCAACATCGCAATATTATCGAGATGTTGATAAAACTGGTTAAAATAGTTACAAGGATCGAGATTTAGGAATTATAAGGTTAAAGTTTGGGGCTTATAAGAGTTATGAGTAGGTTTTATGGGTTGTTGGCATTAGAGGTTATAAATATATGGTTTATAGATTAATAATTATAGGGGTTAGGTATTAGTTGTTATTAGGGTAAAGGGTGATTGAGAATATAAGTGTTATGGGATAAAGGGGTTTTTAAGGGCTAGAGGTTATGTTCTTTAAGAATGTAGGTATAGGTTGATGACATTAGAGGTAAGGGTTCATAAGGATTAGGGGTTACACGAGTTAGGATTTTGTCTTTATAATGATTAGGGGTTAAGGGTTATAATTGCTAAGTGTTAAAAGATTTAAGATATTATAAGAAATATGTGTAGGAAGTTATTATGGTTTGGGTTTTTCAAATTTAAGGGTTATAAGGGTTAAGTTTTAGGGGTGATATAGGTTTAGTGGGTTTTATGTATATAACTATTAGTGGATATAGATAAACACTTAGGGTTAGTGGAAATGGGTTAATATTGGATAAAAGTTAATATTTATTAGGGTTAGTCGTAACATGGGTTATACAGATAACGTGTAAAGGGTCGAGGTTTTTTGGAGTTAAGGGTTAAGTGTGATTGTGATTTATGTGGTTAGTGGTTAAAACAATTATAATGGTTTATATGGGTTCATGGTTACAAAGGTTAAATGGGTAATGGGTTTTAGAATTTGTGGCTTGGGGGCAATATCAATTATAGCAATCAAGGGTTATAATAATTAAAAATTAAGGTTTAAAATGATTATATTGGCTAGTGGTTATTTTTCTTAGGGGTTATGGTTCATGGGTTATCATAGATTAGAGTTTTAGAATTAGAGGTCATATTTGTTCAATTTAGGTATTCTAAGGGTTATAGGGTTTATACCAATTAAGGTAATAGTAGTGAGGGTTTATAGGGGTTTGAGAATAGGGTTTATTCATTATAAATGTTACAAGAGTTAAAGGTTAATGAATATATGAGTTAGGGTTTATGGTAGTTAAGCTCATTAGAAGTTACAAGTCAGATAAAGGTTATATTGGTTTAGAATTGTGCTTTAAAGGGATTAGGGGTTAATGTTTATAGGGGTTAGGTATGGCGAGAATTAAGGGTTAGGTGTTAGGGATGATAAGGGTTATAGTGTTAGGGATTAAATTGGTTATATGGTTTGAGTATTATATGTATTAATGTTTGTGAGATTAAGGTATTAGGTGCTTAGGGTTAATAAGTTAGGCTTTAGCTATTTGGGGTTTATAAGTTAGAAATTATAGAGGTTAGTGTTTAGGGTTAACATAGGTGATAGACTAGTAGTAATAATGGATAGATGTAATAGTTAATGTACATGTTTGGGGTTATAAGGGTTAAATATTAGGGTTAAATTTTTAAGGGTTTAGGGGTTTGGGATTCTAAAAATTCCTTGCTATGACCTACTGTGGGTGGGACTAGATGTTATTGATGGTGCTAAAGCACCAAATCACCTCCTATAACAATTAATAATGGTGGAATTGTGACTTTGGGATAGTACTATGTGTTTTCTTTCAAGAACATACCCATGCGTCAATCACATGTCAGTGTCTGAGATGTAGGTCCTAAGGTGCTAAGTATGTAATGGTGGGGTCAGTTGTTAAGATGATGGGGAGGTAGGGTTTAAGGGAATGTGTTCCCTCTTCCCTAATCATGACATCCATTTATATTATCTATGTATGCTTTTGAATTATTCTAAGCCTTACTAGTACCTATTGACAGGCGAAATTGAACGCTCGTCAACTGGAGGGGTGAATCCGGTCTGGGGTTGTCTAAATAACCTAATCCGTTTGGGATGATCCACTCCGATGGGTTTAGCGGCTCCGTTGGCTGATCTAAGTCCTAGGAAAAACAAGAAAAACTAAGCTAAAGAAACTGATCTAAGTGAAAAAAGTAACTACAACAAACTATATACAAATCGAAAACTATATATACAGTTTACTAACTAATATCATAAAACAATAATTCTACTTATTTAAATGTTCAGCTATCAACAAGATTAAACCTCAATTATATATGTACAGTATTCACAAATTACATATTTTAAATTGAAAACCTGCAAAAATCATCTATGAACTATCCTATGACAGCAAAGCTATTATTTTTGGATTTTTATAATTTTTATGAGACAGAAATAAAATGACAGCTATCTAAGCATAACAATAACATAACAATCCTAACTGTAAATATGAACTATAGAGATGAACAGTGAGAAGCGTTCAGATTGCAAGAAATTTATATATTAACTAAACTAACTAAATAACACTAACATACTATCCTGTAGTAACGCTTTCCAATTTGTCTCGTGCACAATATCTGATTTAGCTGTTCGATGGGGGAAACCTACACTCAATTTTCCACAAGCTTCTCGTAAACAAGAAGCAACAACTCTCTTTGAATACAAATGATAGAACAAAAAAAACATAAAACAACAACAATTTTATGATTTACAGATCATCACATTTAGATAAATCCCAGTGCGAAGATTTGTACATAACCGTTCATTTAATGAAGAAGATAAACCTTCTATTTATTAAATTCAAACAGAGTAACTGCTGTGCGTAAAATGAGATACATCAGCTATGGACAAAATTTAAATCATAACGCATCAATCTGTAACAAATCTTGATATCTAAAGTAGTCAATAATTTGATTACAAATTAAAATGCACAAAACTTGAACGAAAGTATGATAAATTGAAAGCTAAAGCTGATACAAAGCATCCACTTCCATTCGAGTCTGTATAATCATAAGTCCATAGTATTTGTTCTCCCAATAGTGATGGGTTCTTTACAAAAATTAATGAGTATATAAAGGCCACAGGCTAAAACATCCCTGTGGGAATTATCAAAAACTCTTTGCAAAAAATATGGGAACAATCTCCCAAATCTCTATTTCTGCCTAAGACTAACAACTTAAAACAAAACTATATAACAAAAAGCATGTTCTAAACTACCACAGCATGTCCAATTCCAATTGAAATTCATATGTACCTGTAGATAGGCAAAAGTAAACGATTTTAGATAATGTTTTAATTGTAAAATCAACAAAATCCAAATTTTATGACTAGCTACAGAATCTCACGATTCTGTAGCTGGTCATATTTACAAACAAAATCGTTTTAAATGATTCCAAATAATAACAAGGATGTATATAGTGAATCAAAAAACTCTTAATTACTAATTCAAAACAAGTAGATCATTCTTGGTAAAAGAAACCAAATCTTTTATGCCAATTCAAAATAAACGAAATCGTTTTTTGAATCAATTTCAATTGAAACTAACTATAATCGATTTAGCAAACAAATATTTTGTACTCATTTAACACAAACACAATCGTTTATGTCAATTCATAACTAATAAAATCGTTGTTGAATCAATACAAAACTAACATAACAGTTTTTTAATTCAAAACTAACAGAACTATATCAAACTAACTCAGAGCCAATTCAATCATTTATACTAATTCAAGAACAAGAAAATCGTATTAAATCGGTTCAATCAAAACGGAACTAATTCAGGGCAAACACAATCGTCTATGCTAATTTAAACCAAATCATTCAAAAATTGATGTTGAAATAACATACCTGGGCTATAGGAAAACGATTCGGTCAGGATAACTTTGAGTTAACAAAGGCGGTAGTTGCCTCAGCATTTCTGAAGACGAGAGAACCCATGGCCTTTTGTCTCTTATTGTTGGCTTGTAGCTTGTCATTTTCCTTTGACAACACAGTCACCCGGTCCTCTAAGGACTCAATTTTGGATTGCAATAGAGGGACATCTGTGTAGTATTGTTCCAGCCAAGAGTTACATTGAGTGCACTGTTGTTGATCGGGCCGAGTTACTACAAGTGAGGGTTCCTTCAAATTACCAGGGTTTCCACTATCAAACTTAATTCCTGGGAAGTTAGAGTCATCCTTGAGGCAGGGTGGGAGGTTGGATACGTAGTCGTAGGGTTCAACAGAATAGAGACCTTGTGAATACGGGTATTCCTCAGCCAAAAAGTGTTCAATCTCAGAATCCGAGTCCTCACTCAAAACAATTGGCTTCTGGTTAGTGTTTGGTTTGGGCTTGTTCCGAGCACACCTAGATATCCAACGTGCATTCTTCTTTCCCTTACTATTAACATCTATATTACCCTTTCCCTTCTTCCTTACAAGCCTCTTAACATTTTTAGCATTGTCTTTCGGGCATGAGTTAGGCATGGGGTCGTGTAGATCAACGTTGAGGCAGGTTGAGGGTTTGACAGTGGGTAGGAGGGTAGGAGGTGGCACGGCAGGCCCAACCAGGGTTTCGATGACCATGGTCTTGTCCACTTGAACACATTCAGGAGTGGCAAAGCCATTCCTCAATAGGAAGGCTTGCCAACAATCACCACTCAGCCTCAAATGATGAACAATAATGATTTTGATCAAGCAGTGATGGAAAAGGCTGGAATCAACCTTTTCCCTCTTAAATATTTTAGACATTTTATACAGACTACGTAGGAGGTAGTGAGGCATATTCACAGGGAAATCCATGCAATTCATAAGCAACTGGAGATGGTAGAGAAACAATAAACCATAATGACCTTCGCAAGTCATGAATTGCTTAACAATGGCCAATAAATCATGCCATCGAGGCTTAAGGGTAGTGACTGGCATACCTCTATCACAACTGACAATTTTCCTCGATGTAAATAGGAGCGGCCATGACACTTCATCCACCTTCGAATTCTTAAACCACCTCTACCCTTTAACTGGAAAACCTGTAGCTGAGCTGAGGAACTCCTCATTTAGCTCGAGTTGGATGTCCCCAACCTTAGCCCTGCATTCGTCAAATGTGAGAGCAAACTGCTGGGCGACCACAAGGTTGAAACCCTCAAACTTTTGGATAAAAACTAACCAACCATTATTCTCCAGGTCCTCACGTGCATTGTCAAATAGCAGCAGCGTTTGGATGCCATTAGGTTCTATGCGCACTACAGGTGCCATGGGAGAGAAGACACAGTCGACAGGGTAAATAATGAGGGGGGATGGACAGTGTAGACGCAGGACCAAATGCTCACAGGCTTCCCCGAAACAGATAGAGGTAGCCTGAGATACGAGGTAGGCATTAATGCCTAAGTGTGCGAGGGTGGTGGAATGAAACGAACCCATGCAAAACATTCATATCCAAATGTACAATCGACAGTAAATCAAATCATTCACATCACAATCCAAAAATCCAATAACTATTTGCAAACCATTATGTTCCTAATCAATAATTGGTCAACAATAGTAAGTGTATGATTTACAACAAAAAAACATTTCAGATATAGCACCAAAGCTTTGATCATAAAGTTTATGCGTTGTATGAAACCATTGCACTTGGGATTTAATCAAAGACACCAAAGACCATTGCATGGTGAACCTATAAATTGAGACCATATCAACCAAAAGTGCAAAGTAAATAAAAGTTTGGTGTTTTTGACATAAGTGTGACCACTATTGAGTTAGAAGGGAAATGACCACATGAACAAGAGTGTTCGTAATAATCCAGTGACGATTTTAATGCCATCGACATAACTTCCAATTCAAGGTTTTCAAGCTTATAGTCGTGAAAATAAAAACGAAAGGCAGGTGTGTGAATGCGCAAAATAATCATGTCGTTTTATTTTCAAGAATTGCGACAAGTACGTAGGGTTAAAAACCCTGGTGTAGGAAGCTTATAAGAAAAAGATAAAAATGCAAAATGGCTGCCAACAATGGTGACACACTGGTAGAAGAAGTTATCTCTGCCAAAAGAAAAAATCCAGATTATGATATGAGAATAATTCTAACTCAAAAATAACCAGAAAATTGTTTAAACATCATCATTAATAAAAAATTCCAGCTATGCTTAAAAGACAAAAACTTATAACAGTCTTAAGACAAGCGAGTCATGATATTAAAGATAAATCTCCAATACTGTTGATAGAACCACTGCTGCCAGCAGATGTTCATAGCCTCGACAGGGTTGCCATTTAACCCACTCTGATATCCGTATCCTGCCAAGAAGTTCCAGATCAAAATAAAGGACATTTTAAGGTCAAGAGATTTCATGTTTGCAGATTTTCATATACCCGACATTGCTTCGCTACCAGCAGGCCTGTTCAATACCCGGACGAAGTTGTCTTGGCGTCATGCATGCATTTACCCGCTGCCAGAAGACCTATTCAGCATCCCGACGGGTTTACAAGCACTTCCCATAGCTCTTTTAATGATTTATTTGGTTTTTAAAGATATATAATTGAGCGGGGTGACGTTGAAAATTATGATATTTTGGATATATTTTTTCATACCTTGAAAGAATTCTTTAAACTGTCCTTCATTAAGATTCAGAAATGGTTTGTTTGCAAAACCGACCTTCGAAAGCAGGGATACATCGTCTAAGTTATTCCCTTAAGGAACAGGGACAACGTAAGAATATAATGGATGATTGTGACAGGCTTTACTTACAGTTTGAAATCAATAAACTTCTTTCAAGCAATAGTCTTTTCTTAACATGGCTGTAAATTTCAGAATATATTATAATTGATGTTTAGACAAATTTTTAACAGTCATTTTAGAGAAAGAATTTTCTGTTTTCTTTGTCTGAACAGTTCTAAATGCAGGTATGTGTATTTCACAAAGAAAGACTGATAAGCATAAATGGAAACAAAACACACCAGTAAAGGAAAATTGGAAAGCAAAGAAATCCAAACAATAGAAGGTGCATCTGAAAACCTCATGCCACAAATCCCTTGGGAGACTGAAAAGTAAGAAAATATTGTTTGATGGGAAAGCAGTCTTACTCATGGTACCTTGGGGCAGGGTTGATTCAGATTTATTTATCTCTTTTCTTTCCATTTAATATTTTCATAACGATACTACGTTGTTTGAAAATAAATGTTCAACTAAAAGCAAAGAGAAAAAGATCAAGTGGACTTCCCTGACAACATCTGTATTATGGTTCTCGTGGTGCGCCCACTTGGGTTCATGACTGCATTATTACAAAGAAAAATAGTGAGGAATACAACTGAAAGGAAAACCTATTCATAAACCTACCCTAACTATTAAACAAATCAGAATACTACATGAAGTCATGTTTCCAATGTAGCCATCGAAGTAACTCTAATCCTGCAATGGAAACAAGATCAAGAATTACTAATAAGAATGGTAATATATCAAAAAATGACAGAAACATATCACACTTACCTTCATAATAATAATCTAAAAATGAAGTAAGCATGATCTTACCATTCCCTTGAATATTCTTGATGTATGAATCCTCCAGCCATTGTGCAATCTTGTCATGATAAGGGTCATAATGGCATGGGCGAGTGTAAGTAAGTTCGAAAAACTTGTCAAGATTATGAGGACATGAAATAACCATTAGCCAAGGCTGAAATGCCCCATCCTCCTGACAGTTCTCTAAGTACTCATTAATTTATTCACATGGAGGATCTAAAAGAAATATGTCACGCCTACTTCCAAGATACTTGGGTAAAAGGAAAGCAAGCTCAACTTTGTCTTTGTTATGAAATTTTTTCATATATGAATATTCAAGCCATCCTAAGATCCTGTCACAAAAATGGGGATGCAAACCATGACTTTGATGAAATGAATATATCAATGGGAAACTCATCATAGGAGGATTCGTGCAATCAATTGGATCATTGGTTTGAATGTTTCCTTTGATGAGATTGATCATTTCAAAATGTGAAGTATAAACATTAAGATTCGAGCTAAGCAAAGAACGAGTATGAAACTTAGAATGTTTGATTTCCATAAGATATAATGCATTGTCTTTTTGAACAATAAACTGTGTAAAATTATCTCGCAACATGTCCTTTTCCCATATGAGTGATGAAAGTGAACAAGCATCAAATCCAAGTTTATCAATGTTAGGGTTGGAATTGATTTCACCAAAATTTAGCATATCGAAAGGATATGATTGTGGCGGAAAAGAGTAGTATGTTGTAGGTAAGATGTCAAGTCCACCAGAATCTAGGAATAGATCAGGATATAAAGAATAAAAGGAATCAGAGACAAGCAGATGAAAAGAATCTTTTGAACTATGATACTCAACAATGGTATTCTCAAGACAATTCTCTTCACTTTATTTAAAACTCTTACTCTATTTTGGTGACGAATTCCTCAGCATAATATGATCATCTGGATTTGCCTTTTGTGTGATAGCTAATTCAAAATTTATGTGACAAGCATCTAGTCTTTCCTGTGAACAAAGTGCATTTTGAGGATGAAGGTTTAAAGTTTCTTCTTCTAGTTGCATAACTTCTTCTCTAATCATTTTCATAGGAGTACTAGAACATTCAAGACGATTTTCGTCGCTTAAGTGTTCTTCAATGACTGATTTTAATATTGATTAGAGCATGAGTTACAAGAATGAGGGTATTAACCTTGAGCCAGAAACGAATCATCTTCCATACTAGTCTTGGACTGAAAATACAATGATTCAAAGGAAAAACCAATTTGGTTGTCAATAAGAGCCTGATCAATAGATTCTACCTCCCTGGCTTGTTCAACATTATCGGAAGAATTTTTCTCTTCTTGCGAAGAAGATTATTCTTGCAGTTGAGTGATAGGATTTGCAATTGGTTCTTCATTCGTGTTTGAACATGACTGGATGGAAGGGATGGAAGCATCATAGAAGAGATTTAATGCCAATGACATGTCATAGAGATTAAATTTACAGAGGATATGGTGGACTCTTGTCAAAAAGTCTTCTGAAGATAAATCACCATTGATTAGCGAAGTATGAAATTCTTCACATAATTGATCGAAATCATAAATTTCAAAAGCATCTAGAAACTCATCTACAAATTGAAACCAATCAAAAATGTGACATGCTAGAAAGGATTCAAACCAATGTTTGATCCGACCTCTAAAAGTAAAAGTGAAAAGTCTGCATAAAACTCTTAAATTTGAGATGTCATGTTTGATGCATTTGCACCAAAACTTGTTAAAGTGGTCTTTAGCAGATATATTGCCTTCACAATCAAAGGTGAGTTTGGACAAGCAAGAGACTGTCTCGTTGGGAACATTGGTTAATGAGAAGTTGAAAGCATGTTCCAACACAGTGATCTGGGTAGCCATGGGGGAAATTGAATACATTCAAAATAAAGGCTCCTACAAGGCCAGCTTGTCAGTCGACCCTCCTTCTAGCGCCATTTGTTGACGGGTGAAATTGAACGCTCGTCAACTAGAGGGGTGAATCTAGTCCGGGGTTGTCTAAATAACCCAAGTCGTTTGGGATGATCCACTCCGACGTGTTTAGCGGCTCTGTTGGCCGATCTAAGTCCTAGGAAAACGAAAGAAAAACTAAGCTAAAGAAACTAATCTAAGTGAAAAAAGTAACTACAACAAACTATATACAAATCGAAAACTATATATACAGTTTACTAACTAATATCATAAAACAATAATTCTACTTATTTAAATGTTCAGCTATCAACAAGATTAAACCTCAATTATATATGTATAGTATTCACAAATTACAGATTTTAAATTGAAAACCTGCAAAAATCATCTATGAACTGTCCTATGACAACAAAGCTATTATTTTTGGATTTTTATAATTTTTATGAGACAAAAATAAAATGACAGCTATCTAAGCATAACAATAACATAACAATCCTAACTGTAAATCTGAACTATAGAGATGAACAGTGAGAAGCGTTCAGATTGCAAGAAATTTATATATTAACTAAACTAATTAAATAACACTAACACACTAACCTGTAGTAATGCTTTCCAATTTGTCCCGTGAACAATATCTGATTTAGCTGTTCAATGGGGGAAACCCGCACTCGATTTTCCACAAGCTTCTCGTAAACAAGAAGCAGCAAATCTCTTTGAATACCAATGATAGAACAAACAAGACATAAGACAACAACTATTTTATGATTTACAGATCATCACATTTAGATAAATCCCAGTGCGAAGATTTGTACATAACCTTTCATTTAATGAAGAAGATAAACCTTCTATTTATTAAATTCAAACAGAGTAATTGCTGTGCATAAAATGAGATACATCAGATATGGACAAAATTTAAATCGTAATGCATCAATCTGTAACAAATCTTGATATCTAAAGTAGTCAATAATTTGATTACAAATTAAAATTCACAAAACTTGAACGAAAGTATGATAAATTGAAAGCTAAAGCTGTTACAAAGCATCCACTTCCATTCGAGTCTGTATAATCATAAGTCCATAGTATTTGTTCTCCCAATAGTGATGGGTTCTTTACAAAAATTAATGAGTATATGTAATGATCCCAAGCCAAATTCTTTCTTGGAATCACTAACTACTACTGATTTATTGAGTTATTAAGTGCATACAAGATTCATCAACACATGAAGATCACAATATATTCAAGATGTAGAAGCACAAGAAAAGATCTGACCTTTTATTATGAGCAATGTAAGATCAATACAATAGA
>JASDQU010258107.1:0-15826 GCA_032191745.1 Picea mariana | reverse complement strand
TTCAGATGTAATAAAGGTCAATATTAATAAGACCTTTCAATAAAATAGAATAAGGCGGATGTAAGAAGACCTAATAGAAGCTTCCGCTTCTAGAAGGATCTTCCTCTAGATGCTTATTTTTAGTATAAATAGGAGTCGAGGGTATGAGAACCCTAGCTTGGATATTATTGTAACAAAGCACTACTCGATTGGAGGTTTCCCCCTCGAAGAGGCCTGTGAACATTGCTATCTGATTCAAAGTGCTAATTTTTTTGCTATTTCATATATCATTTCTGTGTATTGTGAAGATTATGCTGGATATTTTACTGTTATTCTGTCATTTCTAACATTTCGTTTCTGTTCTGCATATTTTATATATCTGGTATCTTGCATAACATGATATCCACCATCGTTCATGAAACCCCTACATCATATGACCCATGGGTAGTACCTATCCCTGGTGATTACCCTCGTTACGATGACAAGATGCCTTTAAGTCTGGTCGAATCCGCTTACCAAGATATTTAATCGACATCTCCCTCCCCTCCTTCTCTTTGTCATTCAACTCTTGATCCATTTCACATGATATTTCTTATTGATGAGATTATCATGTTCATCATGTCTATGGAAGAAAATCCATGGGATGATGGGAATCATCACTCCATTCTCTTTCTAAAACGTGACACCATAGAGAGTTATCAATGTATTTCGACTCCATTGACCCTTGTGGTTATTTCCTCAGTTCTTGAGTCATCATGTGATGTTTTATATGAAGCGAACTTGAGCAAAATTTCACCTACCATCCCTCTCAACATTTCAATTAAACCTGGAGTCATGGAGAATCTTAATATTGGAGCCTCTTGTTCTACCAACGAGGTCCACGAATATAAATCCCTTTTCCAAGAATTTCATGACGTTTTCTCCTAGAGTTACGAAGAGATGCCAGGTATAGATCTTGATATCATTGTACATGATATTAAGACATACTTGGATGCTAAACCCATTCAGCAGAGACTTCACCCAGTGCACCCACGTAAATATGTTGATATCAATCTTGAGGTTGAAAAAATTCTTAAAGCTGGCTTTATTTATCCTGTGGCTTTGATCGATTGGGTATCCAATCTAGTTCTATTGAATAAGAAACAAAGTACCATCCGTGTTTGTGTAGAATATAGGGACATAGACAAGGCTTGTCCTAAAGAAAATTACCTGACCCCTTTCATTGACTAGATCGTTGATGACTGTGACAGTAGTGAAATATTATCTTTAATGGATGGTTTCTCTGGCTATAATCAAATTAATATTTTACCCGCGGACCAACACAAGACTGATTTTACTTGCCCTTGGGGAACCTTTTCTTACAGGAAATTACCCTTGGGTCTCAAGAACGTTGGTGTGACTTTTCAGTGTGCTATGTCTTATGCCTTCCATGATATTAAAAACATTGTGCAACCCTATCTTGATGATCTACCAATGCATTCCATGCATCGCCAAGATCACCTGGCACATTTACAGGCCATTTTTCATACGTTATCGTTATTACTGTATCCGCTTGAACCCGTACAAATTCATTTTTTGTGTGGAGTTTGATCGACTGCTTGGTTTTATTGTGTCAATACATTGAATTCGAGTAGACCCCTTGAAGGTTGAGGCTATCCTTAATCTACCTCCTCCTTCCACTTTACACCAACTCCAAAGTTTGTAAGGGAAGGCAAACTTTTTACGTCGTTTCATACCCAATTGGGATGAAATGACGAAAGGATTCACTCGGTTACTCAAGAAAGGTTATGAGTTTGTATGGGATGATACTGCAAACAAAGCCTTAGAATCTTTGAAACTTGCCTTAACCCGTACACCATTACTATTTCCCCCTGACTATAGTCAGGATTACTTCCTCTACTTAGTTTCTTCAGACTCTACCATTGCCATTGACTTAGTCCAAGAGGATGATTCGCATGACAAACATGTGATATACTATTTGAGTCAGAGTCTCACGACTACCGAGACCAAATACCTACATGTGGAGAAATTGGCATTGACAGTTGTTCAAGTTATCCAACTTTTTCGTCATTATATCTTATTACGCAGAACCACTGCTATTTTCGATTGCAACCCTATGCAACATATCCTTATGCGAAAATTGATAGGGGGAAAGTACTCCAAATGGATAGTAATTCTCTAGGATTTTGACTTAGAGTTCGAACATGCTAAGTCTAAGAAATCTTTAGTTTTCCACGAACTGATATGTGACCTTCCCTCCAATGAGACAAAAAAAGTGGTAGAGGATTCCTTACCCGATGAATCCCTTTTTCTGATCATTTCTTATGACGAATGGTACGAAGATATCATTATCTATCTCTAGACTCAAACTTTCTGGCCCGATCTATCTAGTACAAATCATCATCGCATCTGCTATCAAGCCCGCCAATACATCATTCTAGGTGATACTTTTTACCTCTATGGTGTTGATTCTATTTTCTGACGATGTCTCACTTACGACAAAGATGAGAAATCTTTGAATGAATGACACTCTCAATCATGTGGTGGTCATATGTCTGGGTATGCCACTGCCCAAAATATCTTATGAGTAGGTTATTTCTGGCCTTCTTTATTTAAGGATTGCATCACTGTTGTTCATAAATGTCGTGCTTGCCAAACTTATAATAACAAGATAAGATCTCATCCTGCTCCTTTACATCCTATAGTTCCTGTTGGTCCATTTTCCAAATGGGGAATTGACTTCATGACATGTAACCCTCACTCAAATGGGGAACATGGATACATCATTATAGCTGTAGATTATTTCACTAAATGGGCCGAGGTGATGCCTACATTTGATAACATTGGGAAAACTACAACATTTTTCATATTCAATCATATCATTACTCGATTTGGTATCCCTCAAGATATTGTTACTGATCATGGTAGTCATTTTCAGAATTTCATGATGTCCGAATTTACTGAAAAGTTGGGTCTTCACCATGAAAACTCAACCCCCTATTACCCACAGGCCAGTGGCCAAGTTGAAGCAATCAACAAATTTCTCATTACTATGCTTCAACGGATGATAGGAATTCATAAGACAAGATGGAACATGATTTTTCTCTCATCATTATGGGCATGTCAGACATCTTTCAAGTCTGCCCCAGGATTTGCACCTTTCCAACTAGTTTATGGTATTGAGGCTATCTTGCCGATTGAATGTGAAATATCATCTTTGAAACTAGTCGTTGAAATTCTCCACAATACCTCTGTCGACAAAGAGTCTCTTTTGTATTTAATGAAATTAGATGAAACCCATCACGATGCTACCCTAGTTATTGAAACTCAGAAGAAACGTGTTAAATCCCAATATGACAAGCATGTCAAGCCACATGTTTTTTCTGAAGGTGATCTTGTTTTCCTTTACAAGAAGGATCATGATTTTCTAGGGGCTGGTAAATTCGAGGCCATGTGGCAAGGTCCTTACATTGTCAAACGTGTGTTGGAGAAGGGAGCTTATGAGCTACTCGATTATGATGGAATCCCTTTGAGTGAGCCCTGAAATGGGCTTTACTTAAAGAAGTACTATGCTTAAGTCATTTCTGCATGACTGCTTGTACTTTTAGTGCATCATACTCTTGTGTTCTTTTTTGTTGTTTGGTTTCAACCTTCAACAACTTACCTTGCATTGTGCTTGGTTTCCAAATGTCGGTGTATTCACTACCCTATATTGGCTTCACTGATGGTGCTAGTCACAACACTCAAAACTTAGCATCCACTGCTTGGGCAATCTATACACCTACAAATGAACTGATTAGTCTACATAGTGTTTTCCTTGGTCGTGCAACCAAAAATATTGTAGAATATAGTGCATCCATCGAATTATTGACCAACGTAGTGTCACTTAGAATCCGTCATATTATTGTATGACTTGACTCACAGTTAGTAGTCCTATAGTTGAGTAATGTTTACTCCATTCGAAGTCCTACGTTATTAAGGGTATATTTATGAATTTTCCTCTTGGAATGTCATTTTGATTACATTGAATATAAACAAATTCCTAGATGTCTAAATACATTAACAGATGCATTGGCTAATCATGTGTTAGACAGACATTTGAGAAATTTATAAAATGCAATCACACTTTGTATATACAACAAGTAAGCCGGTATAAGCCTCATATATATATATAACGATTAAAGTTTTTACAAAAAGTGTCTTTGTTCGAAGACCAAAATGTCAAAAATGTGAAGCACATGGATTCATATACAAATATAGCATCAAGGATGTTTCTCATGATAACATGCGACTACCCATGCTACTTTATGGAGCATTTGACTGATGGAAGAACATACACCCAATGTGTGGCGCTAATAACACCTCGGGATATCGTCAATAGAGGCATCCGGGACATCCATCGTCAACCCCTCCAAGTTTTGTTCTATAGCCTCGTAGTCAGCAAGGCTAATCCTGCTACCTTGACTCTCTCCCCTCGTCTATGGATGGGTGATGAACCTGGAGGTAGATGAGGTCCCATGTCTGCATCATCAAAGATCTTTCAGTTAGTCATTGGATAAAGAACACAAAAACATTTCTTCTTAAAAATCACAAAAACATTATAAAAACAAAATGTACTTATTACCTATGCTCCCCCATTGATAACCTTCAGGAAGAACCAAGTCTAGATCACCTCGTAAGTCTAAGCTGACATATGCATAGTCGTCTACCATAAGCATCTGTGGCCTCAACCAATCAAAGAAAACATCATTATACGTGACGATAGGACTAGTTACATGTCGTGCCATGAGGTTGACCCACCTCTTCATTCTTGGATCATGTGGGGAAGGTATGCCCCACTCTACCTATAAGCGCAAGTTTGGAACCCTCTCCAGGAAGAAGGACACCAAAATTGACCTGTATCTGAACTATTTCAGGTCACCTCTCATGCACTTAGTCAATTGTTTTTTCATGCTTCTGAGAACCCTGTTACTCCAGTTGAAAACTCGGGGCTCCATACATTCCAGTGCATACTGGAAATACCTCTGAAGAGACATATGGGGAGCTTCACTCCATTCCATGCGTGTAATGTTGTAGAGGATAGTCCATAAAGGTAAGTCACAGAGATCTCTTATAGCGACTTTTTTGCTATGCTTCTAAGTACTGGGCACACAATGTGTGCTAATATAGTGGCTCATAGGTTCACCACCTCCTCTGCTACATGTCAGTGTAACTCTAGCCCCACGAAGAGATAACTCGATCAAGAAGTATATATCCTCGATATCTATCTCAAGAATGTGAGTTCCCACATGGAATACCTGCTGGTCCACATCCCACATGTGAACTAAGTATTTGAGCAACCTCAACTTGGCCCTTATGCCCTGGACCTTGAAGAAGTTTAGAAATCCACACTGGAGGAGGGAATTTACAGTTCCCAAGTCATTCCCAGCAAATTAATCTTCATCCTCATGCTCTCTCTCTCTCTCTCGACATTCGAACATCCTTACTGTAGAAAGCATGAAATGGAACATAAAAAAGGGATTAGCATCTTCATCTCTCTCCTGGAAACTTTTTATTAGGAGAAACATAAAAAAACATTTTTTGTTTTGTGCACATCTCAGGCTAGCATGCCCATATAAATCGGATTCATCACACTACATCTTTAAGGTCACCTGCGACGACCCTAGGTCGTTGTAGGTAACGATAAAAGGTGCCTGCGACAAACTTCGGGCGAAGTACCTTTGAAAAATTGACTCAAAAAGACATTTCTAACCAATGAAAAGAAAAAATGAATCCATGAAAAGTTGAAAGAGATGAAAATTACATGTTCAACGGAGATCGTTCATCAAATGATCAACTGTGCCTCCTGTAATCCACAGTGGAAGTTTGAAGTAAAATGGGGGTTTTGGAACAAATTTTGGGTGGAGTAACAATGAAATGGTAAAAATAAGTTTTTACCCATTCTTATTAATTTTTACTTTTTCATTGTTATTTTTTATATTATTTTATACTTCCACCTAAACCCTAATGTTTTAACCACATTGCAAGTGTTTGGATTTTTGCATATGAAAAACCTAGGGGTGAAGTATTGAACAAGGATACATCTTTTGGTTTGCTTTGATATATTTGTCTGATGTATAGATCCTTTTAGATTTTTTCAGGAAAAATGTGGAGCTTAGGTTTTGTTCATTCTCATGCTCATAAATCAATGAGAATGTAACCGAGTATACTTTTGTTGTCTTTTCGTACTTGTAATGGTAACACGAAAAATGAAACCCATGGAGTATCTTTTAAGCTCTTTTCATGCTCCGTAAAAACGAAAATATTGTCAATCGACCTTGTTCTTTTCATGCTCGTAAAATTATTTGAAGAAAACATTTTATGAGAGGTAGGTTATCACTTTTTCGGTCTCATCAGATTAAATTACAAAAAATGAACTTTTGGAGTCCTCTTTAATTGTTTTTCAGACTCTCTAAACATGAAAACCCCCAAGTTTTCTCTCTTTGGACTTGTTAAACAAACATCGAAATACCCATATGGGACCGAACCACTCCTTCTTAGGGTTCATTAAACATACTCTGAGGGACTCATCCGAAGGATGAGATTACATCAACAAGCATATGTTATCCTCCTCAAGCTTGCATAAAAATAAAGAGGTACTCGCCTGAAATGGTGGGGGGAAATTTGGGAAAGAAATGTGTCTCTATATCCATGTTAGTGGCAATAATAGTCACTCTTGAGCATGACACCCCCCTTCATCCTTGTATCTGGTTTGGGAAATCCATTTGTCTCTCGTTTGACCATCCACATGTCCATATGTTGGATCCTCCTTGAATCAATGTTGTCAATACCAATGTCATGTTGTTCATATGTTCAAGAGAATTCCAGCCTTAATAAGCCTCCTATCGAGTCATCCATTTGCAGTTATAAATTTTCTACAATGTTGGTATTCCCTGTTTCGGTTTCAAATCATTTCATACTGTGATCTATATCAAATTTGTTGCTTATTTCATGTCATTGATGGGGGATACATCAAGGCCCTCCTGTGATGAGTCTTTTCTTGTCGACCTCAGCTCATTATCTAGGAACAAGACATAGAAATCATTCAATGCCTTAGATCTTGCATGCCTCAATGGAAGGTTTCTTTGCTTTCAAAAGTGGGTTCACATCATTGGCCCCTGATTGGAAGATTCTCTCGAGTGTTCAGCTTCAAATCCTTTATTCACACTCGTGGGATTGTACTGGGGTACCTTGGGAGTCATTGACATCAATGGTGATTTCCCTTGCACTTGTTAATAGTTCTCATCATTGACCGGTAAAAAAGGGGTTTCTAGCATGTTCGACTTCAACATCTGTAATCACATGGTTAGATTCGTACTTAGGGATGACGGAAATGAAGACCCTGGGTCATACCATTCTATTCCAAGTTGCAATGGAGTATTCATGATTTGTATTGACACATAGATCCACTTTGTATGTCTCGTGGCTATGTCTGAATTTGAGTCATTTTAAGAGCATAGATCCACAATGTACTCTAGGTGGCTATGCCGATTCACCTTGACATGGATCCACAGTGTATATTTAGTGGCCATGACACATTTGACACTTTGTAATCAGAGTATGGGAATGCCTACCTTGGACAATGGTATATCATTATGTTGATGCTTGACTGTTTGTAGGTTCCCAACTGATGCGCTCTTTATTTCCGACACACACATTCTACAAAGTATTTCAGCTGTCATGAGTTCTAGACTCATACTTTGGGGGGAATTATGTTACATATTATTTTGGTCATCATATTGATCTATTGAAAACATGTGTTCATGTTCCCAAAAAGAGCCTTTCTCCATGAGGAATGTGACTGGCTTTCTCTTCCAAAAAACCCTATTAAGGAAGGTCGTCATAGGCTGCACCATAAGTAGGGTGTGATGATGCCTGGTCATCACACTCTACCCTAAAACGGGCTTGCGACGTCTCCACAGGATTCTCTTCAGCTGGGGTGCGACGATGTCAAAAGGATAAGAAAAGGTCGACCTTCATGAAAGTTCTAGAAAGTGAGGTGGCATCCATATGGTTGGGATCTTAATCACTTCTCTGATTTGGTGGGATCATCCTAATCTCTGTAACCATGTCTCTTTCCCCTATATAAATAGGGATCTCTCATGGAAAAGGTTAAGCACAAAATCAAGAAAGTAAGGTTAATGAAGGTTGAAGTGGCTAAGATTGTATGGAGAATTCTACATTGGATCATTCATGAGAGCCTCATTTTAGTTCATCAAGTCATTGTGGATTTTCTTCATTCAAGTTTGGAGCAAGTGTGTATGTTGGAGCAAAGGGTCATCAGAAGGGGACCTTGAAACATCAAGGCTTTGGTTGTAATCTCCACTTTCACTTTAATATAATGCAGTGATATGTTTCTTTGCCATAAAACTTATCTCATTTTATTGTATGATTCCTTGATCACATACATAGGTTCTCTTTGAGTATGCTATATTTCTTTCACTTTGGTTGGATTTTGTTCCCTTGCAAATCCAATATCACAGGAGCACTGGAATGGAGCTAGGACAACAACGACAGGAGGAAGCGATATTTAAACAATATGTTTCTCATCTCTTGTTATATAGTAAACTCAATGATTAGATCTTAGGGAAAGCATCATATCCTATTATGTTTTGTTCTAGATCTAAGTGGATCTAGGGAGATCTGTTTATGTTTGCATTTACCGATAAGTCCCATAACACATAAACACTAACATTTTTGAAATATTTCACTTGCAAAGAAGTAAGCATAAGAAATATTGGTTATTTTAGTTAACCACGAGGGATAAGAGAAAAATCAACAAGTTGGTTAAAGATTGTCAAATAGACATGAATGGACTCAACACAAAGGTAGATGTAAGCATCATACCATTGGGTTCATATGACTATATAATTGGCATGGATTGTGTTAGAACTGAGAGTCACACTTAGACCGTTGTAAGTGCAAGCCCAATAAACATCATAATATAAATGAATTAAATTGGTTTGAGTAGGTGGATCAAAAATACTAGGAAAGAAAGGGAGAGGGCATCAAAATGTCTGTAGAGGGATTCCATTGGGCATGGAGTCATAACATCCTACAGATCAAAGGCAATCAAATTATATATCAAACAAAATGGATATATAATGATGAGTAGAAGCATAGTGAATATGAAAAAAGGAAGAACATCCATTATACATAGATCCTTTCTGCAACAGATAAATATTTTCTTACATGGTGAATAATGATTTAATGGGAAAGCTATAGCAGATCCTCTGTTGTTCATGAATCCATCAATCAATGGAAGCTATGATCCTAAAAACCTGCAACATATTCAAGCAAGAAGATAACAAAGAAATGGAAAAACACAGAAGGCAATCTGATAACAACTCTCATGAATATTTAATGGTAGAAAATGTCATAAGAAATGGACCCTCAGGCTTACAAATGAGCAACTAAAACTGCTCCTCCATCTCTATCCTCTCTTGGCTCATGAATCCCCCCATTTCTTATCAAAATCCACTTTCATATATATTGAATTATCTCTATATACACTAAGGAGGTAGAAACCAAGGATATAGATAGGATCCTCCTCCATTTAGGAGTCTTGTTACAAAAGATTCCAACAAAAACCTAACAAATTCCTATTTTCTGGGATCTTGTCCATTGTGATAAATTCCTATTAAAACAGGTCATTTTGCTTGATCTGGAGATGGAAAACATGTCCGTCATGTCCAAATAACTCCTAGGAGACCATTCAAACCTTCCCTAACAGCTGGTAGCCTTCCCATAGCTTGAATTTTTCAGACTGTTAGAGTTCGCAACACCTGTGACAACATGTACTACGAACTTTCCTGTAGGTGGTGTTTTTATCTTTTCTTCAAAAATATGAACTGGTTTAGGTTGATTTGTTGTCAGAAAGTAAAAAAAATCATGTTCTTAATCAACACCAAATATCATATGAACCCAGATGGGATTCAAAATTTATGAGAAACACAGTCCTCTATTGTGTGTTAATTGCTCACAAATTGTCATAATTACCAGTTCCCAGCATCGACGCTGTGAACTCTCCTGTAGTAGCTTGTTTCAACTTACCAAATTTTTTAATCATCCCAAAACTTATATCAAGTATCCATAAGTTATGTAACCCTTATGATGGAAATAATATGATTAAAATACATCACCCAAATCATAATCATGGTTGAAAAAACATGGTAATCACCCAAAAATGTGTCAAAGTTATAAAACAGGAACTTGACAAAATTTGGTGGATGATCTGAAGGATGAACATATTTATTTCTTGAATCTAGAGCTCCTCTTGCTAGAAGCCTTGGACAACATGTTTAATCACTGCTTGGCTTATTTATGTCATTTGTTATGAAACTTGGTGTGTGAAAGTGAACTCTCTGTCAAAACATGGTTTTTATCAATGCAAATATCAGTTAACAACATGTGCAATCTTAAAACCTAGTTTACATATGATCAAACACATATTTCAAGTGTGTGGGGGGTGTATATTCACTCTTTAAAAGTGATATTGTAAAGATGCAGAAGACAAAATCTTCAACAATGTTGGAACAGAGGTTCACAACACCCTGTTCGGAGCACCTAGTTTAGCCAGTTCACATTGCTAGGTGAAACTGATGGGAACGTGTAAATTATGAGCAGTGGGGAAGATGAAAGAGGTCAAGAGGTGGCCTGGGCTAGTGGGAATGGTTCAAAACATCTTTTAGGTGAAATTTTCAAACTGGTATAAATAAATTTGACAGTCTGCAGTGCCAATAGATACATCAATAAAAGGACATCCTCTTAATCTTCAAATAGCTTGAAAAATCTCATGGAGCACCTGGTGGACCTCGGCTTGATGATGATATCTTTGAATTTACGTAGGGATGTTTGTAATTTTTCCAACCTCCAACTCTCCTCTTCAACAAGTTCGCGGTGCCAATTCACAACGCCTAGCTCAAACACAATTTGCACACTTGGAGGAAGCTGCTAGAAACGTTTATGACATAATCCCTAAGAATTTGCTTAAAATGAAAGCTATGAAAATAATAAGATCTTATTTATCATGATTCTTTAACTTTAATGATAACAATTGAATGCATGAGGTACTTATGAGTACACTGCAAACTCTCCTAGTGAGTTGGCAGCACATACAATTATCTTTAACTTGACATTGAAATAGATGGATGATGACAAAGAGAAAATTTTGTACAACTAAGAGGTGACATATCACGGTAATAATGTAAAGATCAAATGTGTGACTAAAAAACAAAACCAAAGTTATTCTTTTTCACCCCTACAATTCTATGTGCTAACATCTGGCTCCACAGGGGATGGCATGCTCATTGTGAACTGCCAAGAACATGTAGTTCTAGTGACTTATCCATTCCAACTCTGTCCACAAAACCTGTATGCCTTAGAGAACCTCCACTCCTTATTGAAAAATGAGAATAGTCACACACTGAAAAAAAAAACCACTGCAAACCAAATGCAAACTAAAGGTTTCATCCAAACTGAAAACCAAATGCTTGCATGGAAAACTTGAACCTTCAAATATATAAAATTTCCTCAGTGACCATACAAATAACTTTGTGACTGAATGATCTTCATCGTCATCTCAACAATTGATCACTAAGTAACAATAGAGACATAATTACAACCACACATACTTTCTTGAAAAATCATACTTACAATCCAGGAACTTTGTTCTTATGATGACAACAACTGAAAATCTATTGTTGCAAAACATCTCCATATAGATAGCAACAAGATCTTGAAATCCATACAAAACTTGTTGTGGCTCATCAATGAATTCCTCCTTGGTTGAGTCAAGAATGGTATGGTTTGAAAATGGTTGCAATATATGTCCACTATTTTCACCAATTTCTAGTGAATATGGGTGAATATGAAATGCGATCTCAAGATCTATAATTGGGACTAGCTCATTTTTACATTTGTAATAATCAAGCTGAAAATGAGAGTTATCAACAAGTATTGTATCAGAGACAAGTCTATTTGTTTCTAGTCCATTTTTTTGTGAAGGCATATCATAATGAAGATCATTCAAAACCTCTTGATTGTCATGGAAAGTACTTTATTCTATGGAAAATTCTTCATCACAAGTATGCTTTTCCTGACAAGAAAAGTCTTTACAAAGTAAAGAAAAATCATCACAACATTTTTCATAAACATGTTCAACAAAAAAATACTCCTTACAAAAGAAATTAAAAGCATCATGAAAACGTGTCAAAGAGTTGATACTGGCAACTCGAAGAGATCGACACCATTCATGAGCTATTCTCTCTAATGAGTACCTGGAAAGCATGATATGAACATCCTCATGCACGATCTGAAGTTGATGAATAAAATCATGGAAATATAGAAAGTGTTCAGCTAGTACTTCCCATTATTCTCCTCTAAATATGGGAAGGAAACCTTCCCATTCATCTCTACTAGGCACTAGATTTGGAAATCTGACTATCTTTGAAAAATCACAGAAAGCATACCTCTGAGGTAGGATCTTGATTATTTCAAAACAATGGAGTCACCAATAGATATCTGAACAATGGAGTCACTAATAGATATCTGAATAGTGGAGTCACCATGGTGAAATATAATTAGTCCAAAAGTGTCTAGCTTCAGTTCACCATCCAAAGCTATATCTAATCATCATAGTTCACACAAGGAAGGTGTGTTCATTGTCGTCCCAGACAACGACGAAAAAAATGTTAGCACTGAAAGTCACACTTAGACTGTTTTAAGTGAAATCCTCGTACCCATCAGAATATAAATGGATTAAATTTGTTTGATTAGGTGGATCAACAAGACTGGGAAAGAAAGGGAGAGGGAAACAAAATGTTTCCAGAGGCATTCCATTGCACATGGATTCATAACATCCTACAAATCAAAGGAAATCAAACTATATATCAGAAAAAAGGGATATATAATGATGAGTAGAAGCATAGTGAATATGAAAAAAGGAAGAACATCCATTATACAGAGATCCTTTCTGCAACAGATAAAGATTTTCTTAAACAATGAACAATGATTTAATAGTCAAGCTACAACAAATCCTCTATTGTTCATGAATCCATCAATCAATAGTAGCTATGGTACTTAAAACCTGCAATATATTCAAGCAAGAAGATAAAAAAGAAATGGAAAAACACAGAAGACAATCTGATAAAAACTCTCATGAATCTTTAATGGTATAAAGTGTCATAACAAATAGGCCCTCGGGCTTACAAATGAGCAACTAAAACTGCTCCTCCAGCTCTCTCCTCTCTTGGCTCATGAATCCCCCCATTTCTTATCAAACTACAATTTCATATAGAGTTAATTATCTCTATATACCCTAAGAAGGCTGAAACCAAGGAACTACATAGGATCCTCATCCATTTAGGAGTCTTGTTACAAAAGATTCCAACAAAAACCTAACAAATTCCTATTTTTTGGGATCTTGTCCATTGTGATAAATGCCTATTGGAATAGGTCATGCTTCTTGATATGGAGATGGAACACATGTACCTCATTTCCAACTAACACCTAGGAGACCATTTGAACCTTCCATGACAACTGGCAGTCTTCCTGTAGCTCGAATTTGTCAGACTATTAGAGTTCGTAGAGCTTGTGATAGCATGCGCTGTGAACTTTCCTGTAGGAGATGTTTTTATATTTTTGCCAAAAATAAGAACTAGGTTGGGATGATTTTTTATCAGTAAGTCAAAAACATCATGTTCTTCCTCAACACCAAATTGTAGAGGAACCCAAATGAGAATTCAAAAGATATGAGCAAAGAAGTCCTATGGTGTGTGTTAATTGCTTACAAACTGTCATAATTACTAGTTTGCAGTGCTAACACTGCGAAATTTCCTGTAGCAGCATGTTTCACCTTACCAAAGTTTTTAATCAGACAAAAAGTTATATCAAGTATCTAGAAGTGTTTTAATTCCTATGATGGTAATAATATGATTAAAATACAACACCCAAATGATAATCATGGTTGGAAAAACATGGTAATCACCCAAAAATGTGTCAAAGGTATAAAACAAGAACTTGACAAAATTTGGTGTAGGATCTGAATGCTTAACACATTTATTTCTTGATTCTAGAGCACCTCCTAGTAGCATCCTTCTCCAACATGTATAATCATTGCTTGGATGCTTTATGCCATTTGTTATGACAATTGGTGTGTGAAAGTGAACTCTCTATCAAAACAAGGTTTTTATCAATGTAAATATCAGTTAACAACATGTTCAATATTAAAACTTGGTTTACATCTGATCAACCACATATTTCAAGTGTGAGAAGGATGTATATTCACTCTTTAAAAGTTGTCTTGTAAAGATGCAGAAAAAAAAAAGCATCAACAATGTTGGAACAAAGGGTTCATAGTGCCATATTCTCAGTGCCTAGTTTATCCAGTTTGCAACGCTAGGTGAAACTGATGGGAACATGTAGATTTTGAGCAGTGGGAAAGATGAAAGNCTATATTCACTCTTTAAAAGTTGTCTTGTAAAGATGCAGAAAAAAAAAAGCATCAACAATGTTGGAACAAAGGGTTCATAGTGCCATATTCTCAGTGCCTAGTTTATCCAGTTTGCAACGCTAGGTGAAACTGATGGGAACATGTAGATTTTGAGCAGTGGGAAAGATGAAAGAGGTCAAGAGATGGCCTAGTCTAGTGGGAACAATTCAAACAATATTTTAGGTGAACTTTGTAAACTGATAGTAAGAAATTTGATAGTTCATAGCACCAACAGATACATCAGTAAAAGGACCTCCTCTCAATCTTCAAATAGCATGAAAAATCTCATGGAACACTTGGTGGACTCAGGCTTGATGTTGATTTCTTTTAATTTGCATATGGATGTTTGTAATTTGTCCAACCTCCAACTCTCCTCTTCAGCTAGTTCGCAACACCTAGCTCAAACACAATTTTCACACTTGGAGGAAGTTGTTAGAAACTTCTATGACATAATCCATGAGAATTTGTTTAAAATTGAAGCTATGAAAACAATAATATATTATTTTTCATGATTATTTAATGTCAATAATAACAATTGAATGCGTGAGGTACTTATGAGTATGTTGTGAACTCTCCTAGTGAGTTGGCAGCACATACAATTGTCTTTAACTTGACCTTTAAACAACTGGATGATGAAAAAGAGAACATTTTGTACAACTGAGAGGTGACATGTCATGATAATGATGTAATGATCAAAGGTGTGACTAAAACAAAAAAACCAAAGTTATTCTTTTTGACCCCTACAATTATATGTGTTAACAGATTGGTTGGAGAAACATCATGTTGTCCTAGACTATTAACACAAGACAATCACATGTCTTGATTAGGAGGGAAGCAAGGAAAGATTCAAGGCATTCCAAGAGTTGTAGTTGTCAGAGAGATTTCAGCTATGCAGTTGAAGAAGATCTTCAAGAAAGGATTTCAAATGTTTGTATCCCATATGGAGGAGACAACCAATGATAAAGTGGCAAGCATTGAAACCATCTAGTCTTGAGGGATTTTGAATATGTTTTTCGTGCTCGAATCGTCACCAGGTGAGCAATAACGGGAGCACTAGCATGCCCTGTTGGGCTCAGCAAGGCAGAACAGGTTCGCTGTGGATCAAAAAGAGGTTAACAGAGGATAGAAAACGAGACGAAATAAAATCTACTTACGAACTGAAAAACAAATAACATTGCAGCCATAAACAAAAATTCAAACAAGAGACAAGGGAGTTCCCATTGGTTTCAAGGCTTTATCTATTAACATAAAAACCAAAGCACACGCTGTAGGAAGGGACAATGGCTCCTCTTCCCTCCAGCGGAAGGTCCTTCAGGA
>JASDQU010258104.1:0-13620 GCA_032191745.1 Picea mariana | reverse complement strand
ATGGCCTCATTACTTGGAGGGGGTCCGATAGGAGAAGGAGGAATACCCCTCGACACGGCAGAGTCTATATCAACGAGAAAAATGTGGGCAGTATTGGGTTTACTTTCAAGAGGGAGAGTAGGATCGACCGATGGAGAGATCAGATCGACCACTTGGGTTTCATTCTCCAGAGGGAGAATGGGGTCGACAGTTGGAAACGGATCGACCGCTTGGGTTTCACTCTCTGAGGGGAGAGTGGGATTGACCGAGGATGGTATCGGATTAACCACTTTGTCAACTGGTTCTTCCAAAGACGTGACCAGATTGACCACTTGATCAACTGGATTGACCAACAGCGGAACCAGATTGATCATTCCATCAACTACAGGTGGGGTCAGAGACAGCTTGCGATAAGAATTTGGAAGTTGAGGCTATGAAACAGTCATGTATTCTAGTAATTTTGAGGCTTTTTCCATATGAGGGTAAAGGTGAGTGATATGAATCCCTTTGCATAACAGACACGAGAACTTGACTCTACTTTTCTTTTTCTCAACAGTATCTTGACTAGTTGATGGGGGGTCGTCAGCATGTTGTTCAGAGGCTAACGACATGGGTTGGAGAGGTTGTGTAGACCATCCTTCTATAACCTTGTATAGACCAGGGCAATCCTTAAGAATATGGCTACCCTTACAAATCCTGCAAGGGTACTTGGGCTTACGAATTGTTTGGGCGATCTTGACATCATCAACACTCCCAGCACGATTAATAGTAACTGGTTGTTTTCCAACATGTTTGATAGTGTTTGGAGGTTTTGACCCTTGTTTATCTTTCTTCTTCTTAATCTTTCTTTTCTTCTTCTTCTTAGTCACAGGGTTACTAGCTTCAAAACTTTCACCCGACGAAGAAGATGAAATGGAAGGCAACATTGCAAGAGAAGAAGGCAAAGAAGTCCTTACTGGTGAAGAAGGTGAAGGATCAACATGAGGTTGATGTTCTTTTGGGGAATTTCTTACAACCAAAGCACTTACTGCATTCAGGATTAACTGAGTGGAAAACAACCACACAAGTAATCCAATAGTGAGACCTGGAAGGCTCAAAGTAGTAATGTGAGGAGGACCAATATTTCCATAAGAAGGAAAAACAAAAGGTTCCTCTGGAGTAGAGGTTCCTTCATTGTTCATTTCAAGAACTGACGTGATTAAATAAATCCAACCTAGAGTCTGCTAAGGAAAACAAAAAACACACGCTAAAAATCTAGGAAGCAAGCAAACAAACAAAACCTTTTCATAATGAACGCACTAGTTGGTGATGAAATCCAACGTCGTGGGAGCAATGTAAGAAGGGGATAAGATAGAGTGGGTAGAAAAGTTACATTGATGACCTTCTTAATGGACTTACACCCTAGTGCAAGCTCCCACACATAATCGTGGGTATACCCTCCAAGGAGCCCAAGTGAGTTTGGCCAACGTCGATTCCAGGTACCGTGAAGACTTGCCCCTCCATAGTCACCTCGTGTAAAGAACCTAGAAAGGTAGGCCACTAAGGTTACCACCAACAACAATAAAGCCTGGGGGGACAGTTGACAGTCCGATCCACATGCAAGGGCAGGGTATCTAGCCTGAAATCAAATCAAAAGGCTTCCACTCATCATTGTGGGCATACCTCCGAGTGATCCATGTAATATGTGCAATATCTACACTGATATCAACAAAGCAGGGTGAGTAACTCCGCCAATATCAATGCGACCTCGTGCTTGACCCTTGTGTGAGAAGGGCTTCCCAGGACAAAATGTAATAAGTGGATTTAGCCACTCCCTAACTCAAGATTCTATGTTTGTTTGCAGCTTTGGAAAGTTATCTTTCACACCTGTTCCAAAGCCCTACAGCTAATATAATGTAGGTTTGCTACCAAAAAATATAAAAATGTCTAATAAATTTTTATAAGCGCTTTATTTTATGGCTGTTTTTACTCAAAAGGAAAATGGCGTGGACAATATGGTGTTTTGACCGACTCGAAAATTATGCAAAGATATGAAGATGCAATCTTTTTATTTCGATGAAAGCTATGCTATGATACAGAGAAAACATTTATCATTCCCATATGCACGATGTCCCAAAATATTAAAACTCATCAATATCAATATTCTCAAGAAATGAGAAAAAGGTACTGTACACCAATGCATGATTCATGCCCCCCCTAGCCATGAGGGGGAAATTTTTTCATAATTTAAGATAAAAAAATGCCAAGAATCATGCAATTTCACTACTTCAAATGCAAGGATGCCCCCAATCTAATATAAAGCAAGAAATTAAATCATATTGTTTCAAAAATTTCACTAAAAGCAATAATGAACTTTCTTAAAACAAAGAAACCCAAACTAAAAGTTTTCTTTTAAAGCGAACTATTCCGAAGAAATATGATCTTTCCCTAAACAATTCTAAAGAAAACACATGCTTTGTAATTGAAAGACACTCAAAGCAAGAGACTAATCCTTCAAAACCAAACAAAGAAAACATGGCTATAAGCAACTCAAAGAATGTCAAGTAGACTATAAACAGATCAATATAGGCTCCAAAAGTTCAATCCAGCTGATCAAAGCAAAACTGGGCATCAAAAAATAGGACATCCTAATTCCAAACACAAATTTCAAATGGGTTCGTAGCCTAGCTATAGGGTGCAGTGCAAACATTAGTGGAGTTCGTAGGCTAGACACAGGTAGGGTGCGAACATCTCAAACTGGATTACATAGTAGGGTGTGAACTCAGATGATTCTCACAGGCTACTAAAGGGTACAGTGCGAGAATGTCTGTAAACACAAAATTTGGAAAAAGGACAAAAATTTTGAGTGAACTTTCAAATCCAAAGAGTCTTGATGGATCTCCCACAGACTCAGAGACCAGAAAACAAGCAATCAATGCAAGGGAAACTAGACTAACTAGGAAACAATCTGTTCCCCAGTATGGTCACCAATTTTGTTATTGGATAAATCCGTAAGTGCAGACACTAACCGATCTCCCTAGATCCACTTGAATATAGAACAAAACATGACAGAAAATGATGCTTTCCTTAAGTTTTAAATATTGAATTAACTAGGAGGCAAGAACAAATAACATACCTTATTATTGCTTCCTAGGGTCTTTGTTGCTCCCACTTCGCTCCAGTGCTCTCGTGAAGTCAAGACCAAGACAACACAAACCAACCAAAGTGATAGCAATATCATAAACTCAATAAAAACCTATGTATGTGATCAAGGAATCATACAATAAAACACAACAAGCTTTATGGGAAAGAATCATATTACTGTATCATATTAAATGTGAAAGAGAGATTACAACCATGGCCTTGATGTCGTAAGGTCCCTTCCAACTTTCCTTCGTTCCCCACACACTTTTTGCTCCAAGGATTCTGAAACCATAGATCTGATAGCTACTCATAGTCTATCTTGACAAAGCAAATCTCAAAGCCACTCTAACCAAGCCAAAGCTAATAAGCTAAAGAACCAACAAAGCTAACCCAAGCTAACTTTCTCCATGATAAATCCTCCCCTTTTATAAGTTGAAGAGGATAAGGTGAGGAGGTTAGGATGATCCCACAAAATCATGAAAGCGAGTAAGATCCAAACCATTCGGATGCCACCTCNAAACCAGTGAACGCCTCGCACCCTAGCTATAGTGCAACCTACGAGAATGGGTCATTCTCACATCCTGCCTATATAGCAACCTGCGAACTTCCTTTTTTATAAGGTTTTTACATAGGAAAATGCAACTTCTTTTCTCAGGAGAAGTTCTTCTCCCTTCTCTCTTTAGGAACTCAGGCCATTGACCCCTCTGAAGGCAACAGATAGGTTTACATCATTAGCAATCATAGGGATGATGAAAATAATGTGTAATAGTCACACCTTGTGTTTAGTATGCCATAAATTTTGATAGCGTGCGGCTAGGCATGGATTATCTCTTACTCCAAAAAACTACATATCATCCAACTCCATCCATGTTGATAATGCAATTAGAATTAGNTTTAGGAACTCAGGCCACTGACCCCTCTGAAGGCAACAGATAGGTTTACATCATTAACGATCATAGGGATGATGAAAATAATGTGTAATAGTCACACCTTGTGTTTAGTATGCCATAAATTTTGATATCGTGCGGCTAGGCATGGATTATCTCTTACTCCAAAAAACTACGTATCATCCAACTCCATCCATGTTGATAATGCAATTAGAATTAGTATCCAAGAATAGTTAAATCCAGTCCCTTTGTCTTGTGCCTCTTCACAGTCTATCAAGAACTGGTTAAGAAAAAATGTCACTTGGTTCATATGTATGCCCTCAACACACTTCTTGGTTGTCGCAATGAATGTCGTTGGTACCTGGTCTCTCCAGTTACACACCAAAATTTCACACTTAAGTGTTGCATATATTATGCACCTAAGTGTCGCAAGTGTTGAAAGTGTCACATGTAGCATACCTCAGGCATCCTAGGCTGGTGTTGGCACAGGGGAAGACCCAGGGTTCAACGCTTCAACAACGCACCAACAAAACCCTAACTATCATCCCTTTCGGAAACACCTGCGAAGAAGATAAAGTCTCACCTGAGGTAGAGGCAGGGGTGGTTGTAAGACTCAGGTGTCTACAACCTTATCTAGGACACATGTATGTGATTATTACTCTTAGCAAGTACTTTAGCAAAGATCATTCATCAGTAGTTAACCCTCAAGGCACTCCATAGATGGCATAGAGCACCGCAACATTCACTTCGATCTAGGTTAAGTTATCACTTAGCAACAACAAAATAGGTTTAGCACTCATCACTTCCATATATGTCAGGTCTACACCCATACATCTAAGAAGCACAAAGCAAAGTGGATCTATCTAAGAGTATCATAGCAAAGCACATAGAATAATCATATCAAATCATAACACATGGAAAGAAACCAACACATTAGATCGAAGCACCAAGCATAACACACAGAGTTACCGTGGTTCAGCCCCACCCTGGGGCTACATCCACAAAGTCTTCTTCTTCTTTATTATCTTTGGTCAATCAGGTTACAACATAGAGCTCACACTTGTACTCCGCATAGGACATGATATTTGTGTGCACCTTGCCAGATCCTCCTTCCCCAGGTAGATCTAGCACAGAGCCTTCTTAAAATCTGTGCACTTAGCACTTACAGCACTTGCACTCAACTCTGCAAGTCAGTCACATAATATACAAAAAGTCTTTACTAGTACTTACCTTATCTTCCTCCTCTCTCTTACATTGCTTAGCTACTTATACTTTACAAAATAGGCCTAAAACATGGGTAAACCCATGGGCCGACATCCCTTTCTCATTACATTAACCCAAAACCCTAAAAAGGGTCCCAAAAGCGGGTCGAGATCCCATGATCTCTGCTTCGCCTGGTGCTCCATCTTCCACAGACTGTCGAAGTCCAAAAATGGTCAAATATGACCAAGTGTTCCTCAAAACTTGTTTAAGGGCCAACAAGCCCCCAACACTCACCTGTGACTCGTCTTGATTCACTCTGGTCTGATCAACTCCATTTCAAATGTCTCAAGCTTGGACCAAGCTACTTCGACCTACTGTAGTGTGACAACCTCTTGCTCAGTGAACTCTTGGATCACTGCGTCGTTTATTGGTCCTTCCATGTGCTGTTGTGCAATGATGACAACCTGTTCAAGCTCAGCTGCCTGGCTCTCAACTTTATTGAACACTTGGCATGCTTTCTCTTGGAGGGGTTGAATTTGTTGAGAGACTTCCATCACTTTACTTTGCAGCATGTGTACCTGTTGTTGGACAGTGCATTGTTTTGGAAATCGCTTCATTCTTTCGACTGGTGTCAAGGCCTTTAGCTGCACCTGTAGTGTATCTGCATGTTTCTTTGCTTCTTGGAGTTTCACCTCTAATGTCTGCAATTTTAGGTTCTCTGCGAGGTTCTCATAAGTCTGGGCGCTTCTAGCACTTAGCTTCTTACATTCCAAATCCAAGGTTTTTAACCTGTCAACTGCGCTACAGGAAATTACCTCTCTTAGATATCTGAATTCTTGGGGAGTCTGAGGCACTGTACAAAGCTCCAGAATTGTGATGTTCTACTGGAGTTGCTGGATTACTTCAAGTTGTGTCACCTACTGTGGGAAACATTCTTCAATCTTCACTTCAATGACCGTCACAGAGCGAAGTGCTTTGTGAACTCATTCCTGCATGTCAAGTTGCTCTGCTAGCAATTGGTCCTTGCTCTAATGTAACTGTGATTTCTCCTCCTCCCACTTTGCTTGTAAGGCAAGATGTTCCTGTTATGCCTTCCTCTATTGTACTATAAGTGTGATCTGTACTTGTGCCAAATCCTAGGTGGCTTGCGCTGTGTCTTCTTGAGCTTGTTGAAGGCAAGCTTTGACTTTCTCGGCGATCTAGTGTAATTGAGTAGGCTCATCGCTTGTTCCTATTGTTCCCTTCATTAAGGGTGCAGTAGAAATGGCTCAGCTAGACTGGAGTGTTTGCTTCACTTCTTGAAGTTCACCCTTGAGTCGGTTGAATATATCCTCCTACTTCTCTTCTTGCCTTTCTGCAATCTCTAGTGAGGCATCATTCAGTGCAATGATCAAGAAGTCGAAGTCATCTTGTGTGAGGGTAGTATTAAGCATAGTCCAGGTGGATTTAGTTTTATTCTGGGATGAGGGATTTGGTGGGGTAACCTTCCTTTTCTTATAGGGATCCTCCTTCTCTCTAGCTGGAGTAACCTCACCTTTGTTTTGCTCAACCTCTGTGCCACCTAGTTCTTCACCATCACCTCCCTGCGCAGGTGAGATCAAAGTAGTCTTCGTGGATGTACTATGGATATATTGAACTTCATAATCCTTCTTAGTATTTCTTGGTCCAGGTGTATCTAGCATAGGTTCACGACTTTCCACGTCGGATATGTTTGCGGGGTCCGCTGGAACAAGGAGGTTCATCGACCATTCCTTGGTAATCTGCTCCAATTCTTCTTCTGTCAACTTGTAGTACGAATGTAGTTGTTGTTTGTGCTCATCCACGCACGTTGTGATATAGGTGAAGTGGTGGTCTACACTGAATTTGATCAAAGGTCTAAACCTATGAAGTGTGTTTGGTGTAAGGCACGGTGTAGACTAGATTGCATTCTTTAATTGGTTGTAATAAGCGTGGAAGATGGAATTGAACTGCCACTACTTGTTCATGTCATTGGAGTACCACAACGTACAAAACTTCGCAGCCAATGGTTCAAAGGGTTCGATCTCCAAAAAAGTGGCACATTCTAGTAGCTCCCAGGCAATGAAATTGATGAGTATGAGAAACCAACTAAAGTGGAACTCATACCCTTGGTCTTCTACTTCTCTGTAATCAAGATCGAGCTGATTCACAAGGTACTTCACCCAGTTCATTTGTAGTCCCTCCGCACACTTCCCTGCGGGGTCAACTACAAATCCAGTCACCTGTGTGGGTCTATTCTTGCAGACTAAATTCCTTGCAATAATCTGGCAATCGAGGTGCACCGATACATTCTCGATGGAGGCTACCTTGTAGCCTCGCGTGCAAATCTCTACATCGCCATATGTGTCTTTTATTCGCTAGGTGAGAGTGCAATCTTCGGTCTTTCCAGGGTAAATTTCTTGAGGGTCAGGGCCTTGCATGCTTATCCTTGTGATCCGATTGGTCAGAATAAGATCCACCATGATGCGGCAATCCAACCATAAGTATCCTCCGTGGTAGCAGGACAACAACAATTTGATGCATGCATTCACTTCATGATACCTCCTAAAATGAGTAATCTTCATTACGTTGAGGAGGGTTGACTATGTGAGGTTATGGGTCCATTGCTGAGGGACAATCTTCGGGTTCCTCCCTTTTGTGATAGTTAAGTACTTGTGCGGGGCTAGCATACTATAAAATTTGTGATCTACAAGGTTAAAATCACTAAATTTCAGCGCTGTGAGCTTATCTTGGTCAGTATGAAATATGTGCACCCCTTTTGGGAGGTACACAGTGACCAAAGCATAGTCAAAGTCTCTGGGTACAGTGTCTCGATTCGCTGTGCTGCTTAGTGGTGGGATATATCTAGGCAAGATACTTGGGATCATCTTCACAGCGGTGAAGTTGTTTTCGAGCTTAGATCGTCTTTCCGAAGGCGGTCAGGATGNCTACTTCTCTGTAATCAAGCTCGAGCTGATTCACAAGGTACTTCACCCAGTTCATTTGTAGTCCCTCCGCGCACTTCCCTACGGGGTCAACTACAAATCCAGTCACCTGTGTGGGTCTGTTCTTGCAGACTAAATTCCCTGCAATAATCTGGCAATCGAGGCGCACTGCTGTATTCTCGATGGAGGCTACCTTGTAGCCTCACGTGCAAATCTCTACATCGCCATATGTGTCTTTTATTCGCTGGGTGAGAGTGCAATCTTTGGTCTTTCCAGGGTAAATGTCTTGAGGGTCAGAGCCTTGCATGCTTATCCTTGTGATCCAATTGGTCAGAATAAGATCCACCATGATGCGGCAATCCAACCATAAGTATCCTCCCTGATAGCAGGACAACAACAATCTGATGCATGCATTCACTTCCTGATACCTCCTAAAATGAGTAATCTTCATTACGTTGAGGAGGGTTGACTATGTGAGGTTATGGGTCCATTGTTGAGGGACAATCTTTGGGTTCCTCCCTTTTGTGATAGTTAAGTACTTGTGCGGGGCTAGCATACTATAAAATTTGTGATCTACAAGGTTAAAATCACTAAATTTCAGCGTTGTGAGATTATCTTGGTCAGTATGAACTATGTGCACCTCTTTTGGGAGGTACATAGTGACCAAAGCATAGTTTAAGTCTCTGGGTACAATGTCTCGATTCGCTGTGATGCTTAGTGGTGGGATATATCTAGGCAAGATACTTGGGATCATCTTCACAATGGTGAAGTTGTTTTCGAGCTTAGATCGTCTTTCCGAAGGCGGTCAGGATGGTCTTGCTTGAGCAGTGGAGGGGGAAGGTAGAAATTCTCCCAAGGATGATGCCTATACACCTATAAACACTCCTCGATCCAACATGACTCTATCAGTGATTAAATCAATTAAAACTTCTTCAACTTCTTTCTTAGCAGCGCTGAGCTCGTTTGACATACAAGCTTGGGTCAGCTGGCTCGGGTGCGAAAAAATTCAGGGACTCAATGAATAATATGGGAAAAAGAAATGATCTCATGGTGAATTAATCTCAGGTTTCATGCTCAAATTCTCACTTAGAAAAAAGTATTCTCGGTTCGTGGCATGATGGAATAAGTAAGTAAACTCAGCAACAGTCTTCTTGCAACAGGTATGATCCTTCATTAACTCCTGTTCGACCCATTATGGAATTTTTCAACAGTTGGATGATGATCCTTTATTTATTTATTGATCGTTTGGAGAAGAAGTCGAACAGATATATCGACCCCAATGGATATATTTCTTTGTCATGGCGAAGTACTCTATGTCATTGTTCGGATATCTCAACGAAGATCAAATTCTGCAATTTTTCTTTCTGTGAAGTATCCTCTAGAACCTCTTGTAACCTTACAGTATTATCCCTTTTCTTTCTTAACTTTCTAGCCTTCTTCCCAGTGAGCTTCATCTCAGTAATGCTTTTACCATTCTAATGCTTACCTTCTATGGTCTTAGTTACTTCGCGCTGTTGAAATTCTTTCCGAGGGTTTCTGGGTAATACTTCTTCTGTATCAAAAATAGGTAACTAAATCTTCTGTGGATCCTCTAGTGTTCTCTTAGCCTTGACATCAGGGTTTCTAGTATTAAATATCTGCGACCGACTCTTCTATTCTTCACTAAAGTGCGCGACCCTTCTAGTCATAAAGTCTTTTAACTCTTGATTCTTCTGTTCCAAAACTTCTTCTTCCTCTTTTCATCGGGCTTGTTCTCTATCAATCCAAGGATTTCCTATGAGCATGGTAAAAGGGGATGATGTCTTCAATAAATTTAATAATTTCAAAGTCTTCCTCTGTCGAAGTTCCACTGACAATCATAGGTATCTAGGCGAGCCTTCCACATAGGTTTACTAGATTCCCTCTGAATAAACTTGTTCCTCCTAGGGAAGGGATCAAGGTAGGCTTTCCTATACCTTCCCAAGTTATTTCTAGCATAATGTTCACTTGTGTTTCTTAATCAAGAATACAGTCAATGTCGAAGTCCCCTATTCTTTCTTTGAATTGCTCCTTTTCTTTGAAGATCTCTGGTAATCGGACATATTTATGTTCCTTCAGGGTTTCTTTTATCCATATTAATATTTTCTCTGATTCTTCCTGGGTTTCTACCTTTTCTGGATCTTCCTTCTAGTCTTCTTGACTCAGATTGATCCTTTCCAACTTAGCGATCATTCTAGGGCAATCCAATACATCGTGGTCCAAATCTTTGCAACAGAGACAACTATGTTTTCTCCCAGGGCATTCTTTAGCAAGATGTCCTGGTCTTCTGCAACTGTAACAAAGAGTTAATCCTCTCTTTCTCTTCAATGATCCCCAACTCTTCTTGTACTACGCACTAGGATCATAGTGGCTAGCCTGCAAAAATTTCTTTCTAGGATCCTGCATCCGTTTTTTAGTCCAGACATTCTTTCGATACATAGGTATAACATATCTATTATTATATTTATCAAATCTATTCATATCAAACTTCCTTTCATTTATTAATTCCCTAGCTTTTAAGCTAGGACAGAATCTATCAAACATACCTAGATCCATGCTCTAGAACCAAAACATTTCACTTATCTTACTTCTACAGAGCACAAAGCTTCCAGATCTAAGAACTTTTGACTATTCTTACCTTTATTAGAGCACAGAGCTTACAGATCTTACCTCTTTTCTGTAGATCTGACTTCTTTCTTTCAGAAATTTCCACTTTACTTTTCTTAGAGAAAAAAGTGTTCAAATCTTGCTTCTTTTCTTCAGATCTGATCTTTCTTTCTTCAGATCTGACCTTATTCCTAGCACAAAGATTCACAGGTCGAGTAAAAATTTGCGCACTAGGGCAGCATATCTACGCACAGAGCTTCCTTTTGCACAAAGTTTCTTCTTCCTTAGTTCCCAACAATCACAGTTTCAGGTCCCAACAATGGAACCATTTGTTGGCACAGGGGCAGACCCAAGGTTCAATGCTTCAACAACGCACCAACAAAACCCTAACTACTGGCCCTTTTAGCAACACCTACGAAGCAGATGAAGTCTCACCCGAGATAGAGGCAGGGGTGGTTGCAAGACTCAGGTGTTTGCAACCTTAGCTGGGACACATATCTGTGATTCTTACTCTTAGAAAGTACTTTAGAAAATATCGTTCATCAATATTTAACCCTCAAGGCTCTCCGCAGATGGCACAGATCACTGCAGCATTCACTTCAATCTAGGTTAAGTTAGCACTTAGCAACAACAAAATAGGTTTATCACTCTACACTTTTATATATGTCATATCTACACCCATACATCTAAGAAGCACAAAGAAAGGTGGATGTATCTAAGAGTATCATAGAAAATCACATAGAATAATCATATCAAAGCATAACACATGGAAAGAAACCAACACATTAGTTCGAAGCACCAAGCATAACACACAGAGTTAACGTGGTTCACCCCCACCCTAGGGCTACATCCACAAAGTCTTATTCTTCTTTATTATCTTTGGTCAATCAGGTTACAACACAGAGCTCACACTTGTACTTTGCATAGGACAGGAGATCTGCGTGCACCTCGCCAGATCCTCCTTCCTCGGGTAGATCTAGCACAGAGCCTTATTAGAATCCGTGCAATCAGCACTTACAACACTTGCACTCAGCTTTGCAAGTTAGTCACATAATATACACAAAGCCTTTACTAGCACTTAGCTTATCTTCCTCCTCTCTCTTACATTTCTTAGCTAATTATACTTTGCAAAATATGCCTAAAACATGGGTAAACCCATGGGCTGACATACCTTTCCCATTACATTAACCCAAAACCCTAAAAAGGGTCCCAAAAGTGGGCCAAGACCTCGTGATCTCTTCTTCGCCTGGCACTCCATCTTCAACAGACTGTCGAAGTCCAAAAATTGTCAAATATAACCAACTGTTCCTAAAAACTTGGTCAAGGGCCAACAGACCCCCAACACTCACTTGTGACTCATTCCGAGTCACTCTGGTCTTATCAACTCCACTTAGAATTTCTCAAGCTTGGCCCAAGCTACTTCGACCTGCTGTAGTGTGACAACCTCTTTCTCATTGAATTCCTGGATCAATGCGTCATTTCCTAGTCCTTCTGTTAGCGTTGGAAGTCACTCCTAGATTGCAGCAGGAGCAGATCCCGACGCCCATCAGTTTTATGTCACGATTTAATTAAATGGGGGGTGGTTGAATGGAAAGAGACCCAGGAAAGAAGATTTGACTCAGGATGACTAGGTCTGGTATGTAGAAAACAAGGGAGGTATTGATCCAATTTCCGTCAGTAAGTTGATTAAAGGGTGATAGATGGAAGAATTTGTGAGAAGGGTGAGAAAGACTGCCTTGGGCATCAGGCCTTTGGCAGCTTGGGGAGGAAAAAATCAGAAGCCAAGATCCTCTTGGTCCAAAGTTTCAAGGAGCTGAAGGGTGACTCGACTGGATCCTCCAATTCCAAGCCATTATAGCACTGAGAAAACACAAGAACTAATTAGAAATGATGCGACTGTTGTAGTGATCCAACCTACATCATTCTACAACATCGCAACTCGACTGGATCCTCTAATTCCAAGTTGTTCTAACACAGAGTAAACAAAGAGATGGAAATAAGGCTGACATCCATAAAGTAAGAAGTCTCAAATGCCAATACATAACCAAAGTGACCAACGCTTCATAAAAAATTTACAATCGGGAGCCTAGCTCAACCATCCATCCTTTACAAAAACTGGCAAAAATGCCCAAATATACTCCATACAAAACCCTAGTAGCGAAAACAAGATATTGCAATAAAAGCATTACGTCTGCATGCTTTCTGACAGTTTGCACATGCAGACTCTGGACGATTGCAATCAGACTCCTAACTGTCCTGTGGATGGATTGACGTGCTTTAGACCTTTGCCGGACTTTCCATTTATGGTGGAGACGATGTCTAACCACTTCCAACAACTGCAATAACCACCCTCTTGGGATCAGGAACAGTTCTGGTCAACTCTTCCTTTTGGGGATGTGGAGGTCTTCTCGAGGGGCCATCTGGATCAACTGAACGGTCCTTCTTTGTATGCTTCTCCGTTGGATTGCTATGAGGGGACCCCTATGGCAGATGTGGACAAGGGTGTGACGAGGGTTGAAGGAGTGAACACTATGGAGGTGATGGAGAGAAAACGGGAGCTGCGACATCATTTGAGGGGTGCCACGCGGTCTGAATAGGACAGAGGAGGAAGGATCATGGAGTGCGGGAGTACAGGTGGAGGTGACTGGGAGTGAGGGGGACACATGGTAGGAGACGAGAGGACGATGAGTTGAGGAGGTGCCATGTGGATGGACGTGACGGAACACATGGGCTATGGGGTAAGAGAGCGGTACAGGAGTTGACACGATAGGCAGGGGGGGACCCATTCTAATTGACACATCATTCCAGACCCCCCCCCCTTCGCTAAAGGCAGACTGGCAAGAGGGTCCGGAATGGCTTGA
>JASDQU010258100.1:0-13880 GCA_032191745.1 Picea mariana | reverse complement strand
TATTGAGTCATATTTACATCAAACAATATTGGGTCCATTACCCAAACCTTTGTGCTATGGGGCTTTCTTCAATGGTTGACATCAATGAAAACCAACCTTAATCAACACTTTAACGTTCTGGATTTAGAAGGAGTCATACCATCTGGGCACTGCAGAGTTAGAAGGTAAGAGACTATATATTTATATCAAGCTGAAGAAGAGAACTTCTCCTCAATTTGAGTTGTGGGTATCTGATCATCGATTTCGTCTATGTCCATAAATACTTCGCACTCTTGCAGGCTATTTATTCCAAGCGCTCTGAAATTAGATTCAGATAATATCTTAGCCAAACCCTGTCCTTTGAAGAGCTTTGTTGGTTTCACCTCCAGATCAAATTCTTGAATTTTAGCAAGCCATCGGCCCCTCCTTCCGCCACTATCGGGTTGAACCAGTATATCTTTAACAGAACTGGTGGGTACATATGAAATTATTTTAGAATTTAGTATATAGGTCTTGAAATCCTTTAGGGCTTTCCCCATTGCATAGGCCTTCTTTTCCATTATATTGCATCTCAACTCTACGTCTCTAAGGATTTTACTAAAGAATGATATTGGTTGTTCGAACCCTTCTTCGTTCTTCTGTAGGAGTACTGCAACAATTGTGTGTTCGGATGCGAATGAGAAAATTAAGAATTATTTCAGATCATTTGGGCTTGCTAGCACCGACGCTTCACCTATGACCTTCTTGATGCGTTCAAATGACGCTTTGGCTTCAGTTGTCCATTTAACCTCTTTTTCCTTCTTAAGCATATCTGTAATCAATTTCACGATTTCAACGAAGTTTGGGATAAATCTTCTTAAAAAAAAAATTCTCCTAAGAACGTCTGAATTTCTTTTCTATTTCTAGGAATATTGATAGTATCTATAGCTTTAGCCCTTTTCGAGTCGATTTTAATTCCATCTCAAGATACTATGTGGCCCAATATTTTACCTTCCTGCATTGCAAAGTGAGATTTCTTGGAATTTAAAGACAAATCAAATTTTTGACATTTTTTAAACGTCTGTTTGAGATGTGCCAGATGTTCTGCATCAGATTTAGAAAATACAGTTAGATCATCAAGATAAATGACAACGAATTTATCTCTTTCACTGACAAAGGCGATGTCCATAGGTCTCTGGATTGTGGAACCTACATTCATTAAACCAAATGGCATTTTTTCATACATAAAGGTACCCCATGGGGTGGTGAACATTGTCTTTTCTTTATCATCCTCATGTACTGCAATTTGATCGTAGCCTGAAAAGACATCAATCATAGACATTCTATTTGCTCCAACTACCTTTTCCAATACGTGATCCATTTTAGGTAATGGATAATTATCTTTGAGAGATGATTTGTTTAAATTTTTGAAATCTACACACAGTCTGATTTCACCGCTTTTCTTTCTGACCGGAACCAGGTTGGCTACCCACTCGGAATATCTAAGTGTTACAATGATCTTAGCCTCTAGGAGTTTTTTTACTTCCTTTTCTATTACAGGCAGTAGTATGAGATTTATCTGTCTGCGCTTTTGCCTGAATGGTTTAACACCCTGCTTTAGAGGAATTTTGTGTTCGATTACGGTGGTATGATAAGTTCTTAATTCATCATAAGACCAGGCAAAAACGTCCTTATATTGTTTGAGTAATTCTGCATATTTTCTTTTCATTTCAGGGGGAAGGTATTTAGATATTTTTACCATCTTAGGAGTTCCCTTGGTGCCTATATCACAATCTTCAACCTCTTCAGGTTGAGGCTGCAATGTAGACTTTAATGGAATGTCATCGTCATAAAATAATCTATCCAAAGGAATTAGGCCCTTAGGGATATGATTATTTTTTAGCACTAACATGCGATGATTGGCGGAATTATCTCAGAAATCCTAAGGGTCTTCCCCTTCCTGCATGATCCAAGTAGGGTCATTCTGATTTTCTTGGTCAATATGTGTTTCAGCAAAGTCGTCCATCATTTCTAGGAATTGTCTGATCTGTTCATCATCTTCTAACACCTGCCAGTGTTGTATATTGTTCGGTATTGAGGGTCTGTGCCTAATTTCTATGTAATACTTCAATTTGAAAATAGTAGCAGGTACAAACGTTGAGGCTATTTTGGCCAATGAATCTGCCCATTGATTTTCTGTTCTGGGGATGTAGTGAACATTAACTAACAAGAATTTTTTTTCCATCAGATCCCAGGCACAATTTCTGTGAGACCTCAACCTCGGGTGTTTGGCCCGGTATTGTCGATTTATCTATTTTACTATTAAATCCGCATCACCATAGACTTCCAAGTTTTTAATTTTCATCTTTCTAACAGCCTTTAATCCTAAGACCAGAGCTTCATATTCGCATACAATATTGGTGTAATCGATGTCCCATTGTAACCTGTAAGATAAAGGGATAACAAACTCATCTCCAGGTGCTACAAAAAACACTCCAGCTCCTGGTCCTTCACATGACGAAGCACTATCAAAATACATTTTCCAAACTCCAGTACTATATACATCTTTATTTGTTTTTTTTATTTTTTATTTTCTATACAATTTTTTTCTATACATTCATCTATATCATGGTCAATCGATAAAATATAATTTCTTAAATCCTGATCTACGACATAAACAGGGTAATTATTTGGGTTATGTGGATCACTTACTGTAAATGCAAGCCTTGTTTCTCTGTACAGGTGGGTGAACTATCCGCCGAAGATTGGTATTGTAGTGTATGCCATGTTGAGCTGAAGGGATCCTCCAAGCTTAGTGCCCCAAGACCTGGATAACAACATGTCATACTTTGGAGGGATATCAGCAATAACCACATCCATCAAAACACTTTTTACTGTAACCTATGCAAGATTAACCACTAAATCTTTAATCATGCCCATACATTTAACTTATATTGAATCGAAGGAATACATATCTCTGTATGGTCTGGTAATTTCGAGACCAAGTCTATCCATAATAGCTTTGGGCATCGCATTATGGGAAGCTCCATAATCCAACATGCAATTATGCAGATGATCATGCACAGTTAGCATAATGTAGAAAGGGGCGACATTATCTCTGGCACCTTCAAAATGTAGACCAAAAATTGTGTTCAGTTTATCATCTTCCAAATTTATAATGTCGGCCTGACTTTCAAAATCTGAAAAATTTATCATTTTGGCAATTTGTTTTCTGTATGTGGGGTTTTTTGCCAGTTTAACCAGAGGTATGGGAATCTTGATTTTATTAATCTCATTTTCTAGGTTGAAACTTCCCATTGTCTTATTAGCTTCTCTGGTTTGGATATTTATCTCCCTTTTTTTCTGATTTATTGGTTTGTGTTGCTTTCGTTTCAGTTGTTTTTGTCTTGACAGTTTGTATTTCAGCTGTTTTTATTTTGGCAGTCTGTGAGTCAGCTCCTTTTATTTTGGCAATTTGTGTTTCAGCCTCTTTTGGATCTGGCTCATCCGCTTCAACTCTTGACAATATTTTCTTCGGTTCAGCAGTTGTCATATTTTTCTTTCTAGGCCTTAAATTATACTTCTGTTGTAGCTCGACCATTATATTACAGACGATTCTTTGATAAGAAATATATTTTGTAATACTTATGCTATCCTCCTTATTAGACCTGTGTTCCACATTTAAAGAACTTTCATAATATTGCCTCGTCAAATAAGGTCGTTGACAATCATCGCCAAGATTATTCATATCTTCCTCTAACTCCTCAAATTCCTGCATGCCATCTCCTCTTATAAAATTTTCATTTTTAAAGGGGGCCTGAATCTTTTGATCTTCATTTTTAATTTGTCTTGGTTGTATTTGAGGGTTAGGGTTCCTTCTGAAATGTTTTCTGGTGAACTGATCTGCTTTAGATTGATCCAGTTCCATCTTCGAAATTTTGTTCGATAGTTCTTTAATTATTTTTTCCATATCATCCATCTTATCTTCCAAGGACCTCCCTTATCCGGAGGGTCCTGCTTGTTCTCTATATCATCTAGTCTATTTATTTCCCATTTTGACTTTAGTTTTTAACTTTCCCGATGCCATCATATTTGACTCTATTTCTACAGCATCATCTTGCATTCTAGTTAGGTCAGTAGTTCTCCTTTCCCTCAATGATAGAGCGAAATCGGGCTCGAAAGCCCCGACGAAAGTTACTTTCGTTGCAGGTTGGGAAGGTTTAACTTCAGCTGGGTTCTTGTTATATAGTTTATTAAATATTTGAGTGAATTCGAGAAATGTTTCTAAATTTTTCTTTCTCAAAGCTCCAAACTCGGTTAAATAATCAAGATGATATTTTCTTTCTCCCCATTGTCTGAGAAAAGCACTTTCTAATTCGTCATATGATCCTATCGAACCCACCGAGAGTCCTCGAAACCAGGTTCTTACCTGTCCTTCAAAATTTTGGACTAACATTCGTGAATAAACATCCTCGTGCTCGAGGCCAAGAATGTCGGTGAATTCATCAAAGAAATTTATGTGCTCAGTCGCGGTTAGGTCTCCCTCTCCCGTAAACTTTGGCAGGTTTTTCATATAGTTTTCAGGTAAATCATGGAGGGGGGCTGGCAGGACCAAACAATCATATGTGGCATCTACTTTAGCAAAAATTCTAGGAGGTGGGTGTGGTCCATGACCAACACCCCCTCCTCCGATACCATGTCCTCCTCCACCTCCAACACCTCCTCTGCCTGCACCACCTCCTTCGGCAACAACCATTGCCAATCTAGGGGATGAAACTTGGAGATTGTAGAGAGGGTTTTCAAAGACGTGAAACGACCTTTCGGCTACTTTGGGATGAAGTAAAAGAGGTTCTAGGAACTGACTATCAGGAGACAGAAAAACTGAAAAGGGAGGAAATGAGAGACGAGGACTAGGTTCTTCAGACTTGCAAGATGTGTAAACAGGAGAACCAATGAGAGTCGAATCAAAGTGTATGATATATTATTCAAAACTTTAGGAAGTTGGAAACTTTACTTTGGGAACTGATGGAACATCGATCGAAGAAGTTATTGAGATAGTCTCTTTACCCTTATTGGTAAAGGAGGTAGTTGAATCAGTTTCGGCCTTTATCTCGGATAAAACCAATCTGGGGTTTATGATTTCAGCTTCAATTCTATTAGCCGATGTTTCTTCGAAAAGGATTTGGGTGGAAACTTCTTACGGAGTTAACGGTTCAAGTGGAACCTTATCATTAGACTGTGTGGGTTTAGGTTGGTAAACTTTACTTGTGGACACAGTGGTTTTCTTAAGGTATCCCCTTGGTTCTAAAATTTTTTCAGGGTTGGAAACGGGCGTGGTCTGGTCACCATCTGGGTTTTTTCTGGTATTCCTTCAACTAAATGCCATTTTATTAATTTTGGAGTCGCCAAGTGAAAAAATAAAAACGAAGCCTTATAATGTAATCAATCTTTGTTCACTATCAAAGAGAGAAACTTACAATGTCGTTCTCCCAGGGAAAAATAACTTCGTTTCTCCATCTCTGGCAACATCACCAAAAAAATGTTGTTCCTGAGTTTGTACTTAAGGCTCAAAGCACAATGTCAGGCATCAGGAAATGAGGAAAGTTTAAATTTTTCTTTTTCTATCTCGGTTATGTGAGAAAATTCCTTAAATTGAATTAATAGTATGACAACTCATAGGTCGTTTTTCGTGTCTGAGTTAAATTTGAAATTATTGGATGTAATGAGAGAAAAACATAAATCTGTTAGACAAAGCAAGGCATCAAATACATAAGAATCTTGCTTTTTTACAGAAGAAGAAAATAGATAATGTAACATTAAATGAAGCATAAAATGTAGTAATCTAATTAATTCACAGGTCTTGTATTAATTAACAGTAAATACAGAGGAAAATTTGTTTGCTATTAGACAACTGAATGAAATATAACCATAGTAGATGTTGTACTAAATTGCGATGAGGCATTCATCAAGGAAATATATGAAAAGATGCTAGAATGGGAAAGACAGAAGAACACATAAATCAAATGGACGAAATGTGGAATATCTGTTTGCACTTGTATTAATTCTCAATGAGGAGAGTTTTCTTGATTACAACTGGCAAGAAGTAGCCCTTGTTCATTCTTTCGAATATGAATTTATACAATAGTCTTCAACCTCAAATGGTTGGAATTCTTCTATCTCTAGAATAATTAAAATTACAAAATATGGAAGCTGAAACACTTTTTTTGCATTCTTCTTGATCTTCTCGTTATGCTGGCACATGCGTTTTCTTTTCATGTATTCTAGCCCCGACATAGATAATGTACACAGACTGTATCATTGATTTCCAGGAGTACTACCCTTTCCTTGCTCAATACATTTGATGCATCTACCCACAAATTGAGCTACCAACTTGGAGGATTATGTCACATTATTGGCCTAAAAAATGTATAATTTCTTTTCCAACTGAGGAAATCTCTCTTCTATCTGTCTATCTTCTAAAATAATAAACTGCAGTTGTAGATTAGGCTTCACTAGCCATCTATCTATTTGAGCAATATCAGCCTGTTTTATCTGTGATATTTCGGCTTGGGCTTCTTCCATGTTTGTCTTAATGTCGAGAAAATGTTTGGCTATATCAATCTGACCCAGTGTTCCAGAACTATCTTCTTTATCAAGGCCCAATCATTCATGGTTGAATAATCCAAAAGTTTCTTCACAAGATTCTTTCACTTCTTTAGCCAGTTTCCCACATTCGGCTATGTTAGACTCCCAAGTCTTCAATATGATATTGCCTCTGGTCTGCTCTAAAATGGACAATCTGGAAGACATAGCTATTCCTTCTTTTTCCAATGATATAACCGCTTCTTGGAAGGTAGTTCGGGCGACGATAGCCTCTCTCTCTCTTAAAACAATATTACATAATGCTTGATCTATCACCCGAAAATGATTTTGGATGATTTCTACCTTAGAGAGCAGGCTTAGTTGTGCTTCTTCCAGTTTCTTTCACACTTCCAGTGCTTGAGATTGGAACACTATTACATCTATAATCATGCTTTCGATAGAACTTAATTTGGCTTGCAATTGTTGTACCAACTCCTCTTGCTGGATGACCTGTCCTTGGTTTTCTTGGGCAGTCTTGTGTATCTCTTCAAGGTAGATTTTAAGCTATTGGATTTCTTGTTTGTCGTTGGCTCTCATCTGTTTGAATCCCTTGTTGACCTCGCTTCTGACGTCCTTTGATATAGTCTTTATTTGGTTTTTTAATTGGTTTATTAACAGGTCTTTTTCCTTCAGTCGTTCTTTTAAAGTTCCAACCAAATACTGGTTGGTTGTTGCATAAGCGCCCAATGAACCTGATATTTCTTCAACGAATTCTACCTCTTCTAAGGCCTCTCCATCAGTTAGTACTCTGTATATTTTGACCGTTTCACCCACCCTTTGGTGTGTTTCTCGCTTCACCACAACTTTCCTTTTCTTGTTAAAAAAGAAATCGGTAGGAGGTATCTCTTCTATAGGAATTGGCATTAAATCTTCTATGAATATTGTCTCTGTATCGAGGTTTCCTATGGTAGACTGTAAAGGCATGACAGACTAAATGGGGTTGTCGATTTCTATAGATAACTATTTTCCAGTTGCGTCTGTAGTTGACTTATCTGGTGTAGCCAACAACTTATATTATCCCTTCTTTGTTAGTGTCTCTACTTGATTTTTGTCCTGATTACCCGATATATCTATCTCTGGGGTCTCTTTTTTCTAAGTCGAGACCTCAATTTTTTCTAAGTTTTCCTGGGTTTCTTGTTTTCTAGAGTTTACGGCTTCTGAACTTCAGGTCTTTGTTTGTTGTGTATCTGAAGACGTCGGGACTTCCCCTTGTAACACTTTAGGGAGGCTACTTCTTTGGTGCCTCTGAAAGTCATAGAATTCAATCATTATTTCAGGTGACAGAACTCGAACCCGACCTAAGACCTCCAGATAAGATCTCACTCCTCAGAAAATCTCGTCTTGAGGAGAATCCTCGTGTTCATACCTTTTCAGACCACAACTGGCCATGTGATTATCCATGACCTTTTGCGGGTCGTGCTTATTGAATTCAATGTTTACCTACTTTATTTCTTCTAAGGCCACAACCTCCACTTTGGAGTGGAAGAAATCCAATAAAGAAAATGCACCAATGTCTAAGGGAAAAGATGGCCATACCTTTTTCTGTACTCCTTTGAGTTATTCGCTAATCCTGCCGAGTACAGTTTTTCGTGCAACCTCACGGCATACTAGTCTGTCTGTTAAAAATTGTGGCAGAGCATATGGAGGAACTGAACAACCAAAAACCTTGATATAGGAGATGTGTTCCTCGATGTACCAGCCTGCCACACTGCCTAGGTTAGCCACAATTTTATCTGAAATTCTACGAGGTGGGAAACCAAATATAACAGTGTGCATAGGCACCACTCCCCAGTTAGAGATTTCATAGAAGAAATCTTTCGCCTTGTCGTCCCATAGTTTTGAATGATAAATGTGAATTGGTTCTGCACTACTTGGATTCCAGCTCTAGCCCATAAATGGGAAAGGTGTCATGAAACATATGGCATCCATAATATAAGATGACATGAAGAATGAAGTTGATTTCCCTTTGTTTTTGTGTGCCCGGTATTCTATAATTTCACTAGCCAAATTGTCTGACAATATTTTGGTCGTGTCGAAAGAATACTCTTCCGCCACTATGTGTATCATGGGCACCCATGGAAGAAAGAAATGGGTTGTATTCTCTTTCCCATAGAGCCTACACATCATCATGGCTACATACATGAAATGTGGTTGTAACGATGAAATTGAGTATGTGCCGTGAGAATCAGCTCTGAACTTTTCGGGGCACAAATACCAATCTTTGATCAAGTCAAAAAGGCTTTGTCCAAATTGATCATACTCCTTCTTGTTGAAATCCTCTAAGAAACTAGCATTGTAAGTGAAGTTAGGTGTTGGAGACAACTTATACATCACCTGTATGTGCTCTGGCCGAAATGATCCAACAACTACGTTCTGTGAATTGAATATAGTTCTAGTTGGGATATCTACATGATCTAGTGCCCATCCAATCATATCATAATAGTGTAAAATATGTGGCCTTGTTGCTACCTTATGCATCTCTGACTGAGAAACAATATTGTGTTTGGTAGACAAGTCTTCCTTTCTGTTGTCGCTTGAATCATCCGGGCAGTTTACCAACCCATATTGCAAGGTGTTGAATATATGTGTTCAGGTTTTAGTTGTATCTACGCTTCTGGGCGAGGTGTTAGAGATAAATTTTGCGTTCTGGCTTGAACTTTCACTGGTCGCTTTGGGCGTTTTTCATGGAGCCATGGTATCGAGTCTCAGAGTTATATTATCTGTTATAGATAATGAGAGTGTAGAAAACCAAATATTTCGCTAAGCCAGCTCCGTGAAAGCGAGAATGTAATTCAGAAAATGAAAAAACTTATTTGCCTTAAGCGTATCAATCTGCGCAGATCTTCACTAACAATGCGTTTAATTCCTTTAGTCAAAAGATTTGGGCAATAAAGCAGGATCTTATTTGAAATCATTTCTCTGAATTAGCTATTAATGTCATTAATGGTCGATATTTTGTGATTTGGGAAAAGCATAGAGAACACTTGAATTTACCCGCATTTCAAATCAACGCCAACTTTACAGGAGATAAGATTTTTTAAGGTGTTAATAAATCAAGTTTATCATGTTAATTAATCGTGTTTAACCTTAATCCATTTCGGGGTTTGGGGTCTCGGGCGATATTATTTCAGTTCAAGCTATGATCCCCGAATCATGAAATCGTGATTTGATCATTAATATTAATCAAGTTTAACCTTTTAATTAATCGTGATTAATTACGGGTTTCACAACTTTGGGTATCGAGATTTCAGGTTGTCATTCAAGACAATATTCTTGAGACATGATGTTGCAATAAGATTTATTTATCGTTAATAATTATTAATCGTTTAATTAACCCGGTTTAATTTAAGTTGGTTTCACAATTTCGTATATCGGAACTTTGGTGGTCGCTCGAGGCATGGATCCCCGAATCGTGAAGTCGCGATGTGATTAATTTGTATTAATCACTTTTAATGATTTAATTAACATGAATTAAAACTTATTGCAATTTCGCGATCTCTCATGTCTGGACATTGAGATTCATTACATGTTGGACTGTTAGGTCTGCGAAACCCTGAGACCCGACATATTGAAGATTGTATTTAGTGATTTGACCTTTCGACTAGTGGGGGGCTCCATAACTTTTAATCATTTTAGGATCGTTGTATTAAACGGAAGACCCCATCAATGGTGATATCCAAGTGCACGGTTTTCTTTATTTAGACAAGAATTAAACTTATTTAAGTCTAAAGTTTAAAAAAATATATATTTTTCAACATGTAGGAGCATCAAACCATCATATTTCTTTATGATTCATCTTGCCCTTTCCCTTGTGTAAGTGATATTGATGTTTACCTCCAAGCTTCCCTTCATCAAGTAGTCTGTGTTGATCATTAATCAGTAAGACACATAAAACTTCAAAGGTATAGTCCTTATCATCTTCTTTGCATGCCTTCCAGTCGGTACAAAAATTTGAAACAAACATGTCAAATGGTGTTCTCAGATTCATCAGGACAACTCGATGAGTTGTCCATATTTTTTCAGATAATCTTTTCCACATTCACCCAATTTCAACTGAAGTTCCTTTACACACGCCAAATGGTCCTCGATTCTATCAAAAGAATGAGGATTGAGAAAGATCAACTATTTCTCTAACTGCATGACATGGCTCTCATTGAATTTGTCGAACATAGACTTCAACTTCTAGACTTGATGAGGACAATTGATTCCACTGGTATGGAATGAAATCTCCCATGAGATATAGGTCATGATGACACCCACAACCTCATCCTTCTTACCATCAACAATGAACTTCATCTGATCATTTGTCGGATATGGAATTGCAGTATTCTTATATTGCCAGAGTCCTTTCCTCTTTAGTAGCATTCCCATTTCTGGTGCCCAGAAAACATAGTTTGATCCATTATAAACAAAGAGATTGATTTTCGAAGCCATCTTCAATATATTAAAAAATCTGATTTGTTTCAAAGGTTACATTCAACAAATCATTGACCCAGAGTCAATCGCATGATGGATTTGACTCAACAAGATTTGCAGAGAATAGGTGAGGTCTTAAACCCTGTGCTCTGATACCATGTTGGGGAAGAAGGTGTAACCTGGTACAAAAAAATAAACATAAATGCAGAGAATTGAAGAGGAGTAACTTCAAAGAGAACATGTGGTGTCTAAAGATATTGTACAACACTTAAGCACAACACATTTTGATCATACCATCACAATTCATATTGAACATACACTATTCATCTTCATATTCACATACATATAATGACCCATGGGGTCTGTTATATATAGCCTCAAGATCTAACCAACTTCCTTAAAATTGGGAAGATCTTGTCCACATACAATCGTCGATGGTTAGAGTTGACTCCATCAAATCCACATTGTCTAGTCATCTCAACAAGGATGCTTGACTCGACCGTCCATCCGCCCAATTCCTAGTTGATAACTCAGCTGGTTGATCCACCGACCAAATGTCTTCAACTATTGATCGATTGTCTGACTGACAGGCTTTGTCAACTACTCGATCGACTAAATCTAGGAGAAGTCTGATGAACCATTAGAACCCGAGGTTCCAATAGACATGCCACCTCTATCTGTAATTCTAACATGGCATATGCAAGACACACACACACACACACACACACATATATAAACACATTGTTATCATTATAAAAAGAAAAAACATGCATTTATAAATATAACCAACTTAGATCCATTTCAACCCCGAATCTATCAAGTGTCAAGAATGATCAAATCCCTTAAGGTGCAAACCTTTTTTAAAGTGCAAAATCTTGCAGAAAGGTGTGCACCTCGAGAAAATTGATTCTTCTCATAGCTAGATAAATTTGAGATTAAGACGGATATTTGATAATGAAAGTTTCCAACACAAGTGACACCATTCATGTAAATGTTTCTTTTGAACATTCCCTTAACATTATGTGAAAATAGATAATCAACATCACATTATATCCACACAATATGTAAAAATAGAAAATCAACATCATAGTATAACCATAAGAATGTCTAGCAGCCCCAAGTGTCAATTCATGCATGCACATGAGAGTTGGGAATTAAATCTCGTGCAAAGACATTTTCTTTGACATTCATTCTCATTGATGTTGAGATTTATCATCAATATAATGATGATGTAGTGTGTCACATGTGGTATTATTTCCTTGCTCTTGGTTTTGGGGCTCAAGTTTTTAGTCGGCCCTTTGGTCTTTGATTTATTAGGCGTTGGGAGTTTGGAGATTGCAGTGTCAATTTTTGGGACACAAGATATATTGATAGCTTGGTGGATGAAGGGCTTCGAAGCTTGTGTGTACCTTGGGGGTTTCACACTGTAGAGGGCTTGACTTAGCTTTGTTGTGACTTAAGAGTCATCATGGCTCATTTTCATTACCAAAATGGGTTGTTGTGTCTTGTGTGATTTATCAAATTAAGTGAGGAATTAGGAGGTGTGAATGCGAGGTATTAGCGGTTCATTGTGAACTGGGAAATTTGTCTTGCAAATGGATTCAATGGAAAGAAGAATGGGATTACAAGGGAATTGTGAAAAATAAAGTTAGGGATTAGGGTACAATTGAAACAACCACTAAAATGTGAGCAATCATAGAAATGGAGCATGTGTTCACACTGTTTATGCACATCCACATAGGGAAATATGTGGATATTGAGGCTATATTGGGTTCTCTATTCTCTATGTTCTCTCGAATTGTAGCTCATATTTAGCTTTTAGAAGTAACTTTGTAGTCCCCTCCTACTTTTGTTTTTGTTGGGACCTCTTCTCACTTTGTCTCTTCATGGGTAAAGGAGGAGGCTCTATTGTAGGTGAGGCCAACATAGTGGAATCGACAAATGTGGATATGTGCTCAATCAAGCATGCTTTGGAAACTCATGTTGGCAACAAAGAAGCCACCCCTCATGGACCAAATTCTTAAAAAACTTTTGTTTTTTCATGTATCAGGAAGTTTTTCTATTAAACTAGTTTGTTAGGTAGTATACTTGCCAAGTCCATAGGTATAGTATGGATAGATTGAGTGAAGATACTGGAAATTTTGAACTTTTTGGCTAGCAAATTATGGCCTTTTTCATTCTCAAATGTATTATCTGGTTGTATGTTTGGTTTCAGCCCTCTTTTAATAATAATCTTATCCATTATTGTTTAAAAAATAGAAAATCAATATTGATGTAAAAAGAGAGAATGTAACACACCCATTACCAAAATTTTGAAAATTTTTGGGATTAATCTCCCATACATGGGAGATCTCCTAAACTTCGCGTTAGTGAAATGCCAATACCCGGTTCTGTATTGGGATATCGCAGCTCGGGAGTTCGCGGTTCACGCAAACACGATTCACATGCACAACCAAACCCCGAATCCTGATAGTCAACGGGTCAACACTCTTCTTTTTCGGAGATTTCCCTATCGGGAAATCGGAGGTTGTGGTGTCGAGTGTCTCCTGCAACACAAAACCCCGAACTCCGAAACTTCGAATACCGATATCCGGGATCTGATGCCGCGTGTCCCTCCGTAAATCGACGGCTCCTGTTACTTCGGGAAATCGCAACTCGCGACTCCGAAGAGTATAAAACTCTTACTTTGTGAAACGTCGAACGTCGAACCCCGATCTAAAGGGATCCTGCGCCACGTGTTCCTGTCTGGATCAACGACCCAGATTGACTCGGGAAATCGCGACTCGGGATTTCTCGAGGTGTTGAACTCTCGCCTTACCGATCCCCGAACGCCGAGACCCCGAAGTCCGATGGACTTTGGTTCT